>JABFPJ010000401.1:0-42876 GCA_022817425.1 Gryon sp. ZL-2020 | reverse complement strand
TTTTCTCCAGTATGAATTTTTTTCTGACTCATCAAAGTCATTTTATGAGTGAGTTACGTTTTACAAATCTTAAATTGATAAGGTTTTTCTCCAGTATGAGTTCTTTTGTGATTCATTAAAGTTATTTTATAAAGGAATGACTTTTTACACATTTTATGCTGCTAAGGTTTTTCTCCAGTATGAATTCTTTCATGATTATGCATGCAAGATTTCATACTTGAAAAAAACTTTATCAGCGAAAGATTTGAAACAAGTCATTCATTTATGATATGATTTTCATCAATCACAAACGAACTCATGCTTGAGAAAAACGTTATCAGTGTATGACTTGTAAGACACTATTTACTCATAAAATGACCTTAAATGATTTAGGAACGAACTCATACTGCAGAAAACCCTTATCAGTGCAACATTTATATCAAATCAATTTTTGGTATTAAATATATTGATTTCACTGGTATTTTTCTAAAATTAAAATTTTACGTTCAAGAAAATATTTTTATATGAAATTGCTTTAATGACTAATTTGTGCTAAAATTCGTATGTACTTTATAAATCTTAAACTGATAAGGCTTTTCTCCAGTATGAATTTTTTTCTGACTCATCAAAGTCATTTTATGAGTGAGTTACGTTTTACAAATCTTAAATTGATTTGTAAATTGAAAACGTGTCTTTCTATAAACATTATATTATTAGAAATTGTTCTACTAAAAAAAATTTTTTTGTCGGACTTTTTCTTTCAACTTTATAGAATTTTAATTACAACATTATATTTTTTTGGATTGCACTTAAACTCAAATTACGAAACAAATACAAATATAGTTAAATTATTTTTACATATAATGAATTTTGTTGAACAAGTTTTATTTTATATACTTTTGAAATTATGTGTATTAATTTCTTGAATGTCTTTAAGCAATAGTAAAACTTGATATAATTTAAGCGTGTTTCTGCCTATAACATGTTTAAATTGTATTAATTATAAATTATTTTTTATAGGCTCTCAACCCATTGGCTGCTGAATTTAGCATCGGCTTCGAACTCGACGAGTTCAACGATCGTGGTTTATACGCGATGAATCATATCTCGTAAGTACATAAACTTTTTAATCTTCATTGATAATAAAATTTAATTTAATTTATTTATTTAAATACTAATTTTCTTTTTTAATATTTGTTTATAGGAAATGCGCAACGTGCCGCAGTCACATCAATCACGCTGCAATTTTATTCTCAATGAAGAATTGGTATAAGGCTGACATTATACGCGCGAATGGTCGATTAGTCGGTAAATATCTTACATATATTTTAATTATACATATATTTTAATACAAATTAGAAAAATATATAATAATTATTTTATTTTTTCTTTCAGCTGTGGAATCCCACAGAGTGCGTAAATACATGACGAATATGCATGTAAAACTTTTCAATCGGCCACTAGATAACAAGGACTTAAGAGATTTTGCAATTAAGTTGGATCGTACGTTGTAAGTATTTTCAATATGAAAACACATTTACGATTATAATTATAAGTACATTATATAGTAGTATTAATCACTTTTTAATTGTATTGTTACAGAGCGTGCACGTGGAAGGCCATGATCCTGAGAGGTCTGCTTCCTAATTATGACATATCAGAAAAACCGAAGCAGACTTATGAGCCACCTCCATCGGGCGAGGATGAACAATGCTCCATCTGCCTCACGGAGTTTGAGCAGCAGGAGCCAGTCTTTCAGACTAGCTGTAATCACATGTTCCACTTCGAATGTGTGACTAAATGGTTTCGCTCAGATGTAAGTATATACTTATTTATTAAAATAATTGTTTAGAACATTTTTTGTAATAATGCAAAATTAACTAATTTGATATTTCTTTTTGTTTCAGGGAAATCGTTCCTGTCCTTTATGCAGGACACCAATAGAAGTTGACCAGATATATCCTCCTGAAGCAAACTTGTTGTGTCCAGTTGCCTTTTGATTTTAATTTCAAGTTTAAATCAAGTTAATTGTATATTTGTAAATAATTTTTTATTTAGATTGATTGATTTAATTTTATTGATATTTAACAAAATATTTTATAAATATTTAACAAAATAATTAACACTATTTTGCAATATATATTGAAGAAATGTCTTTATTTATATACCAAAATATCACCTTCCAATTATATTCAATGAGAAACTTATTAATTTAAAATAAAATTAAATTGTTTGTGTTTACTTTTTTACTTTTAAATTAACACTTATAAACAATTAATAATAAATTTTTCGTTATTATATTCAAGAACAAATTTTAATAAATATCAATATAAAATCTTACAAAAACTATTTAAAAAGATTAAAATGTTGTGTTGAAAAAATTTAAATATTATTTTTATTTTATTTCGATACTTAAGGTACTGAATCATTTTAACATTTAAAATTACTTTTTATCTATAAAATAAATTACTATTAATACTTCTAGTTCTTATAATTCAGTGTTGAAAACTCGCTCCTAACTACACAGAATGGTTAAATAATTACTGCAAAAGTTCAATTCCAACAAATATTTTTATTTAACATGCTTTTTTTCAAAAGGATAAACTGAATTAGTTTTCAAGAAATAAGTTCCTCGAGCACTGCGATCAACGTTTTCTCCCATGTAAGTTTTTTGCGACGAATCTTTACAGTATCCCAACATATAATTGGCCCAATTACTACAGCTGGTGGCAAGAAAAGCGTTTGGATATTGAATGGACTCAATCATATATTCATACGATCGTTCATGACTGCAAGATTCTACAAAATAAGATCTTAGTTTTAACATTTCAGACATCTCCAAGTTATGAAAATACTAAAATTTAACTTTTAACCGCCATTTTGTGATCTCATTTTCTATGTTATGAAATGATGTGCAACACAAATATAAAATTAGTTTTAGCTTAGTCTTAATCGTGATAATAAAATAAAACCATTATGAAATTATGAAAAATAACTTCTACGTTTACAACAAAGTATTAAAAAGTTATGGAAAAATTACGTGACAATAAAAATGGACATCCAGGCTGCGTGGCAAATCCACCATTTGGGTAGAAATCAACATGGCCGATTGGAGCGAAAAAGCCAACAGTACCGGCTGAAGTGTGAATAATATCCACGAATTGTGCATCACTTGAATCTAAATAATCACCGGAATTTTGGATTAGGAGATTTTCAAACAATGGCTTCGCAGGGTCCATGCCAGTGATACGTCCGATTTCACCGGACAACTGCTTGCCAGTTAAACCGGCGATGTGGGCGCCTAAACTGTGTCCTATTAAATGGACATCACTTAATACCAATTGAAAATTGGTTTGCAAAAAGTCCAGGAGGTTTGCCAATTGTTGTCCTACCTTTAAAATAACTTTTTTATTCAAACTGTTTTCGTGATGTTAAAAGAATCATTAATGCTGATTTAAAACATGTATATATATATATAAATATAAATGCATGGAAATATTAGAAATATGTTCATTATTTTCTGGCGGTTACAATTAAATCAAACATAATAATATATTAACTTTTTTTATGAGATTCGTAGCATAAATATACTCAGTATTCGATCCAGGAAACCAATTTACACATATTACATTATAATCCCCGACTTGTAAATACGCCTGTTTCATTTCCTGGACCCAAATAGCATACGATGAGTCGGTCCATCCATGAATAATAACTTTCGTTGTTCGATTGACATTTAAACTCGATTCACGAACATTATCACTATCCAACATTAAACTATATCCATCGCTGAGTTGATTTTGTCTTGTGTAAAGGAAAAAATTAAAAGTCCAATCCTGGGAAATAATATCCAAAATTTCTTGTTCGTTTGTTTCAATCAATGGACTTATTAAAGTGTTGACGAATGCTTGTTCTCGTAATAGTGAATGTTGATTTATATATAATGGCAACGCAAAATTCAGTTTTGAGACAGCAAAAGCTGCTTCTAAATAAATTTAATTTGAAATTTAATAATTTCATTTATATATATATTTATATTATATATAATATATTTTTAATATATAATCATATGAATGCTTTTGATCTAATTTTATAATCAACTGTATAATTTATTAGATAATTATTAAATTAATTATAAATTTATATCTGAAAAATGCAGATGATTATAAAATAAAATTAAAAAGATATTAATATATACCCAAATTTAAAAATCAACTTTATAATTACCTAATAAACAGAGCAAAACTATCAGCGCAGACATCGTTGAGATTCTAAATCGCAAATTGAAACTGATACCTTTACCTAACATTCACAAGAAGCTTATCTAATATATTATTGTTCTCGTTGAATTACTAATAAGCCATCCTAATATATATACATATATATACTCCAAATTATTGTTGCATAAAAATGCAATTCCAAACTAACAATCAAATTTTATTATCAATTACAGTTTGAAATGCAATTGAAAACTTGAAAACTAAAATATACTATTAAAGTAGCAAAAAATATTCATGAATCTAAATTCCTTTAAACAAAATAATGAAGAATTAATAAAAAGTCCAATTACCGAAATAAAAACTTTTATTAATACATTTCATTATTTTGTACTTATATACAATAAATATCAAACTGGAGAATATCGCAAATCAGCAGCCATGCTTTCTCGATTCTCATAAGCCCAAAATCCGTGAAACTCGATTAAAATGCTGACCATAGTGTTACCTTGACCACTGCAATAGTTAAATTCAAATATATTCATTCATTCATTCATTTGAAATATGTTTTATATAATAATGCGATAAAAAGAAGTGCATTAATCTGCGTATTCATTTCTTACCAAGATAACAAATCCTGCAATGTAATTTTGCACGGATCCGCGGGTTTTACCATATCGAAAATCTCGTCTTTCACGTCGTCAAAATTCACTGGCTCTTGTCCATGCATTGTAATTTGTTCTTGTATGGCCTAAAAAAATCGTACATTTTTATTTTTATACAAAATGAATTAATTATAACATAAATATTGATTTGATTATTTAAATAAGCATATGATTGTATAATTAAATTAACTGCTTACTCGAAAGAAATAATTCAAACAAAACGTGTCGAGGTAACCGCAATTATTGATATCCAACATGCGAAACAGATAATGCAAACTTTGCGGCTCTTGACGATTTTCCAAAGCTAAGACAAAGTCAACATAAGTCTTGTAGTCAATTTCCTTTTCGTAAGTCAGGCATTCTTGGAAAACGCGATCCAAAAAGGCACTTGTTAAGGTTCCAGTTCCATATCTGCAAAAATTATGGACAAGTTAGTAATAAAGTTTCCTTTAACTTTGTTATTTAAACTATTTCATTTATTACTCTAAAATAATAATAATTTAAGTAAAAGTAGAGTTTAAGTTTCAAGTAGAGAAACTAATCAAAGTAATTCATTAAATTAACTAATATAATTAAATAAAGTAATTAATTCAAATAAGTGATTGAAGTATGTAAATAATTTAAGTAATATAATTTAGTAAGTAATCCAAGAAAATTAATTAAAATAATTAAATTTAGTGACTTATCTAACAAAATTAACTAAAATAAGTAACTCAAGTAAGTAATTGAAGTAAATAATTAAATTAACTAACTACAAAAATTAAATAAAGTAACTAGCTAATGTTAATAACTAAAGTTAGTAACTAATGTTAGTAACTAAAGTTAGTAACTAATGTTAATAAATAAAATTAGTAACTAAAGTTAGTAATTAATTAAAGTAATTAAGTCGTACCCAGACAATTCAGCCTTGTTTAGCATGCCATTATGATCCTTGTCAAGATTCAAATATTGGCCATAAACTTTAAGCGCTGAAGGCGCAGAAAACCAGTTGGTTTCTTGCAAGTATTTTGGCGAATCTTCGTCGCGTAACTCAAGCAGATCGTCCAGAAAACTGCACGCCAGAATATCTTGAATTCGAACTCGTCCAGTTTTCAGTGGATCCAAAAAGAACATAAACTTTCGCACTGTCGTGCAAACGTAGAACGAGTGGAATGACTTTTCTAATCCATCCAATTGCGGCAGTGTTGGAATTAGTTCGGTTATGTAATTTTCTAGATCCTGCATTTTTTAACAAATAGAAATATTTTTTTACATTTTTAAACAACTTTTATTGAAAAGACAAATTTGAAATTTCATTTTGGTAATTAATTTATAATAATAAAATCTAAGTTAAATTTTAATTCTATTTAAATTTAAATAACTTAATAAGTTTTCAATTTTTATCGTAAATTATACTTTTATTATTCCTTGATTTATCTTTTTTAATTAAAAAAAAATGAAAAAATAATTCAAAAAATTTCCATATTACCGATTCCCTCAAATATCCCTGTCCAGTGACATCATACAACGAAAGTCCAATCCTCGTCTGATAAGACCAAACTTTCTTCATCACATAGTCAAAAAAGGTCTGAATATTGATTCGCCCATGGGGATCGTCCTTTTGTAGTTTCGCAAACACCGTAGCCGTAAAAAATGAACTACACTTGGGTCCCGCGAGTTTGCCTGCTTTCTTGAAATCCTCGTAATTAATCATTGCCTTGTGACTCGACAAAGGTGGACTGTGATGTTCATCCAACAAAACCCAAAGTGCTTTTAATTCATTACTGTCCAAAAGCTGACGCGATCTTCGCTGTAAAAATAAGGCTCGCGATTCTTCGCGTAACTTTTGGGGCAGAATTTCGTCTTCTGTTGGTAACTAAAAAAATTGTTAAACACTATTATTATTAATTATTATTAAATAAAGAAAAATAAATAATTTTTTTTCAGTTTAATATATGTATTAAGTATAATATATAATATAATAAAAATATATATATCTATAATAAATATAAATAAATAAATAAATATACATGACAAATATATATGTATATACGACAAATAAAAGTGTAATAAAAATTATCGTAACTTCTAATAAAAATTACTATTCATTTCAAGCTGTCCACGGATTCATAAATGATATAGTAATTTTTATTAGATTTTAATTGATGTATATAAAATAATATAAAAAATCGCAAATTTAACTAACCTTGAAATAAAACTTGGGAATCATTTTATAAGTGTAATTTTTCTCGGTTATCTTCGTTCCTTTCCATTCCTTATATAGTTTGGAAAATATCTCGTCTTCTTTTTTAATGCTTTCTTCTTCGGTTTTTTCATTTTCTGTAAATTGCCAAAGGTACATTAAATTTTCATTATTCAAACGAAAACATGTGAATTATATAAACAAAGTAAAAATAAAGCATATATAAAATTATTATTAATTAATCAAATCAGCTGATTTATTTTATTTATTCATTACAGTTTGTTTACCTTTATTGTTTGCTTGTCTTTGAGCACACTTTTGTAAAAGTGACTTCAAATCCATGCTTCATTCATATATTACACGAAATAAATTGTTTTCTTTTTAATAAAACATTGTTATTGTTGTTATAGCAAAATAAATTTGTTGACGGCTACAGTTGAAATATCCTTTTCTAACTGGAAACTCTGATCTGAAAGGGAAAAAGTATAGATGATAATAACAAAGCTTTGAATTGTTGGAATAACTTCGTGAATTACAAATTCATCCACCAGATGTCATGAATGACAATCTTTTATTTCAATTGATTGAAAAATATAATTAATTGAAAAATATAATAAATTATATATTCAATTTTTATTTATTATTAATTTATATTCAGTATAATTAATTAATCATTAATTATTGTTATACAATTTCAAAGTTTCGCGCCAAATTTTTTTATTATTTGACAATCATGAGGATCAGACTTTACACCGCCATATTGGTATTTTATGACAAGAAGAGGAAAACAATAATAAAAACATCGAGGAAAGATTTTCTATAAAAAGTTATAATATAAAATATATATACGATATATGATATAATTGATGTAAACAAAGTAATTGAGGCAAGATATTGTTATTAATATTATTTCTTCAATTTGGTAATTAAATTTGAATAACTTGATTCAGCAAAATGGGAAAACGACAACATCAAAAGGACAAAATGTAAATATAATAAATAATAAAAATAATAATAATTATAATAATAATAGTAATATATGGATAATAATTATTTGAATTAATAATTATTATAAAATAATACAAATAATATTTTATTTAATTTACATAATTTGTATTACTTTGTATTAACTCAGGTACCTGACGTACACCGAATGGAGCACGCTTTATGGTGGAAAAAAGACACGAACCGATGATTTAAGCGAAGATGAAAATTTTCGACGATTACCCTTTGATCACTGTTGTCTAAGTTTGGTGCCATTCGAGCATCCCTACTGCGACTCGAGTGGCAATGTTTTTGAGCTTGAAGCCATCCTCAAATTCATCAAAAAGTACAAACAAAATCCCGTGACTGGGAAGTCCCTTGATTCTAAGGGACTGACGAAATTGAAGTTTCACAAGAATGAGAATGGAGAATACCATTGTCCAGTATTGTTTAAACTGTTCACTAAACACAGTCATATTGTTGCTATCAAAAGTACTGGAAATGTGTTTTCACATGAGGTTATATTTATTGTATTTAATATTTTGCTAATTTTTCTTATAGTATTATATTTATTTATCATTTTATTTTTGTAAAAAATGATCTGTAAATTTTTTTAATAATTAATGAATAATTAATGAATAATTAATTGATATTCAATATTTTAATTTTTAAACTTAAATTATGTATTTGTAAAAATATTTTTATATTAGTTAATCAATTAACTAATTAATGATGTAATAATAATAAAAATAATATTTGAATTTTATAGAAATTCATTGTTTTGAAATTTTATTTTGATAGGCTGTAGAACAGTTGAACATAAAAACTCGCAACTGGAAGGACCTTTTGACCGACGAACCATTTAAACGAGAAGATATAATAACTATTCAGGATCCAACGAATGCCACAAAATTCAATCTCTCATCCTTTTATCACATTAAAAATAACATTCGAGTTGAAGATGATGGTAAGATGATAGCCATTCTCAAGAAACACAAGAATTATAAAGATTATTCAAATTCCAAACAGAATTGACAAAGATTATCATTTTGTTTAGTAAAATAAATAGAAATTATGACTTAAAATAATATTTTTAATTATATCAAATGTAAAAGTTATTTATTAAATTTGTATAGAACCGGAAGATAATTCAAATGGCAATCTTAAAACCATCAGCATGGAAACCAAGGAAATTCTCAATGAATTTGAAAAAACTTACAAACCAGCTGCAGTTTCCGAGGAAAAGACGAAAGCGAAAGCTGATATACTGAATGCGGTATTATATTGTTATTTTATTATATTAAAATACATACACTTAAATATTTAAAGTAAATAACAACAATAAAAAAAGCAATGTATGCACGTTAAATATAGGCTCATTATTCTACTGGAGCTGTAGCTGCAGGATTCACATCAACTGTCATGCCAACAGAAACTAAAGTCGAAGCAGCTGTGGTAGAAGAGGATTTGGTCAGATACGAACACGTGAAGAAAAAAGGTTTTCTTTTGTTAAGTTAATTTATTATCAAAGCAAATTATTTAAAAATACATCAAATCATTAATTATTTCATCAGGATACGTAAGACTTTTAACGAACTTTGGATCCCTGAATTTGGAACTTCATTGTGACATCGTTCCTAAAACCTGCGAAAATTTTTTGAAACATTGCCAAAATGGTTACTACAATGGAACACTTTTTCATCGATCCATTCGTAATTTCATGGTAATGATTATACATTTAATTAATTTATTTTAAACGAAATAATGAGTTACATACATTTTAGATAAAAATTGTCTTTTCTTTTGTATTTGAAAATAATAGATACAAGGCGGTGATCCAACAAATACCGGAAAAGGTGGAAAGTCCATCTGGAATGAACCTTTTGAAGATGAAATTAAGCCAAATTTACTTCACCAAGGACGAGGAATACTTTCCATGGCTAATTCGGGTCCGAATACTAATGGCTCGCAATTGTATGCAATTTTCACAAAATATTAACAAAAATAACAACAAAATTATTATAATTTATATAACATTTGCGCTGTTTTAGTTTCATAACTTTCCGTTCATGTCGTCATTTGGATGGCAAACACACAGTCTTCGGAAAAGTAGTCGGTGGAATAGAAACATTAAATGCCGTAGAAAAAGTCGAAGTTGATAATAAAGACCGGCCAATCGAAGATATAATTATTCAAGGAGCGCAAATATTCGTAAATCCGTATCAGGAAGCTGACGAAGAAATCGCGCAAAAACGCGCAGCGGAAGTAGAACGCCTCAAATTGGAGGCAAATAAAGAGAAACTCAAAAAGGAGAATCAAAAGAAAGAACTGAAAGTTTACCGAAGTGGAATTGGAAAGTATATTAATCCGGAACAAAGTTTAACGAAGTAATTGTTTGTCTTTTTCTAATAATTTAATTCTATTTTTTGCGTGGAACAAATTTATATGATGATTTTTCTTTTAGGTCTGAAGATGATAAAAACAGTCAATCGGCTTCAAAAAAGAGCAACATTGCAGTTTATAAACTTGAAAATTTTAACGAATGGTAGTTTTAATTCTAGGAACACATGTGACATAGGTTTTACATAAAGTTTACACAAATCTAATTTTTCTTCATTTTTCATATATTACATATAATGTACAAAAACTTAACTACTTCATTTCTCATATGTACATAGACTTCTCTGTAAAAATTTTGCGATCGTGAAAAACATACAATTGATTATATACTAATTCAATATCTTACTTATACTATTTTTCAGTCATTTTTTCTGCAAAACATGTATAATTCAATTTTATTTAAAAATTCATATAAGATTTACTGGCTTGTGTTCATACATCAATGTCGTTTTAAAATCAGAGAACTAACATAATTTGTATAATCAGTTTTTTATTAATCATAATCGCAATGTGAACACGTTTACTTTTTGAAATTAGAATAAAAGTTTTCCTTGTTACATACGAGTTATAGGGAATAAACTCATGTTTTCAAAAGTTATGCATTACGTGACTTTTTAGGCAATATAAGTGTCTCCAGGCTTATTATAAAAAGTACTCAGCAATTTCAATTCGGTATATCCATCTTACTAAGACGAATAATGAAATCACAGAGCCTCATTTGTACTTGAATTTCCGTTGGATTATTGGTAACATAAAATCCCGGGACTCCAGCTTTCTCCAAAATACTCTGCTGATCCGCCACCTTTTGATCCAACTGCAGCACCAATTTCGTGTCCGTTTTTCGCACTTCTTCCTTGTGCTTTTTCTCCAACTGCACCTTCGCAGCAATTCGTTGCATTTGTGTTGGTAAATTGGATAAAACGTCCTGCATCTCAAGTTTGTGCTGATTAAGTAACCGCAATCGCTGCTGAAACAAATGCTTTTCCGTTACGTGCTGAATTTCCATCAGACCTTTGACTATTTCGAAGATGGTTTCGTTTAAAAGCGAATTCGCTAAGCCGGAGAGTAACTCGTATGGAAGTCGCATTTGATATTTCGGAGGCAGTTCGCCGGCCATTTTTTGTAACTGCTCCATTAGGAAGTAGAGTTTTCGCTGGAGATCTTGCGGGGTGGGATTTGAATCCATTTTTTTTTGTTTTTTTTTTTTTCAGTTTTTGATATTCTTGATTTGGATTTTTGTTTTTGGATATTGTTGCTTTGGTTTTTATTCTGAAATTATATTAAATTATATTTTATTATATTTTATTAATTATTTTATTAATTATATTATATTAATTATATTAAATTAGTTTCAAGAATTAATTGAGTTAAAATTTAAATTTAAATTAATTTAAAATATTAATTTATAAAGTAATAGATTTTGAAATTCATTCAAATGGAATTTGAATACATTTGTTCATAAATAAAAAATACTATTTTAAGTCATATTTGAAAAATACTAAGTAAAATTATTTAATTTAATTAGTATTTTTAATTATTAATGCAATATTAATAAACTAATAATAATTATGGATAAAAATCCAAAATGATTGAAGGTAGTTAAGGTTATGTTAATTCGAAATTTTACTTTCATTTTCAATTTTAATGAAATATAGCAATATTTCTAAAAAATATACAAATCCCTGCAATAAATAAATCTTAATTATGAGAAAAATTATGGAAGAAAGTCTTTTTTTTTGATATGCAAACTAAAAATATGCTTAAGAAATTATATCTATTCTTTCATATATTTTTAAATTCCAAACTGAAGATACTTTTAATTTCTGTTTAATTTAATTTAATCTATTTTTTTATTAAAAAATTATTTTTTTAATTTATCATTTTTAATACAATATTCAATAAATAAAATAAATTAATTAAAAAATATATTTATCACTTATTATTGTGAAAAATGAAAACATAAAATTTAGGTTATGTACCATTTGTTGACTTTTTTCTTAATCGCTTATTTACAAACTAACAAACCAAAAAATACAAAACAAAAACATTCTTGTTTACTATCAACTAAAAGTAAACAATCACAACAACAAACACTTAACAAAACATAAATAAAATCGTCTTTCAATACCTATTTTCAATATTAAAAAATCTATTTCTTCTCCATGTTATCGACAATTATCCAATCCCCAAAAATGGCATTTTTGTTTATTTTTTTAAAATTCGCTTGTCCTCCATTTTTTTATTTCATTTCCACCAAACCAACTTTAATCCTCAAAAAAGACTTGACAACAAGCTTTGACAACTGTCCAAATCGTCCGCCAGATGTCGCACTCGGTCGACTTTGCTACATTGCAATACTCCGGAATCATTCTCGCAACGGCTAACAATGAAACTGACTGGGTTTAATATCAACGTTGAAATAATTTTGAATTGATTTACAATGGAGCCGCCGTCGTAAAGTTGCAATCAACTTCCGTTTCTGTTGCTTTATATGGATTTGTTTAATTCGCATAATTCACTGGATACAAATGATATAACATTTCACATACGACATCAGCACAATCTTTCGTTAACTAGACAAGGTATTTAAACTTTAAATTAATATCAGCGTTTTTTATTTTTTTTCTGTGTCAAAGGCGCAATATTTAGTATCATTTATTGCAACACTTTTATCAATTAAATATGCAGCTTAATTGATATACATTTTTCGATGTATTTTTTGACATTTATTCACTCCAATTTAACGATAAAGTGAAGTTGATTTTGATTGACGTAAGTTGTTTTTGTGTTTTTTGGTTTTGATTTTTGATGCAAGAAATAAAAAATTACATAGAATTTGTCTTAACAATGCTTTGATTGTTTTTTTATGACAATAATTTTGATATGAAAAGTTCATTTTTTATTGTAAAAATGTTTATTGTTTAATGATTTAATTTATTTGTTATTTTTGTTAATTAAATTAGAGTTTTGAAAATATAAAAAGAAATAATGATGAATTTTGAAGAATTGTTTATTCAAAATGAGAAAAAAAGATTTGACTAAAAATAGTGAAAGTGCCATGTCGATGGATAATTAAAACAAACGACAAAATGAGATCACTTTTATATATATGTATATATATACATTTATATATACATATATATGCCGTTTGAGTGACTTGAAGTTTAACGCATCAAAATGTTTATTTAAAGAATAATTATAAACATTATTCATTTTTCATACAAAATTTTCGTTTATTTATGAATTTAATTCATTTTATTTACTTATAACTATGATTAGTAATAAAAATTTAATCTCTAAATATAATTGAATTTTTTTTGTATTAAAAAGGAAAAATAATGAAATTACATTTTGTGGAAAAACACTTTTAAGATTTATTTGAGATGTGTTTCAGGAAAAGCTGCCACTTGAATGTTAAATATGGATTAAAAATAGACTTTTCAAGCTTATATTTATACCGCAAGTTAAAATGTTCCATCTATATGTGGAATTTACATCTTTCGACATTTATTTTTACTTTCTCGAACCAATTTGGAAAAAAATTATGTATATACAAAATTGAACTGAAGCTGAACTTTCTTGAGTGCAATTCAAATGCATCGTCAATAAATAATAAATAATCCGTTGAGAGAACGATAAGATTCAATTGGCAGTTGTTAACATAACATTATTGAATCAGTAAAGTCACTTTTTTATATCATTTCAAGGAAAAGATAAGTTAAGTTTATGGAAATTTGAACTTAAAAGAAATTGGAGTTGATTAATGAAAAAAATACATTTTCTTTTTTATTAATATATATATTTATAAGTTCGTTTTAAATATATATATTTAAAACTTTCCAGCAAACGAAAAACAATTTGAATCAATTGAAATCATTTGACTTAATTAAATTTCGTGTTCTTACTCATTAAGAACACGAAATTCCTTCCACTAAGAACACGGAAGTACAAATAATTTTTATAGCGCGCCAAATTTGAATTATGAAATAAAATTATAAAAAATTATGTTATTTAAATTTTATTTAAAATATAAGGAAAAAAGAGAAGAAAAGGAGAATATGAGTAAAAATAAAACGACGTCTTAAAAATGGTAAAAATTAATTAACAAAGAAAAAAATTATATATCAATTTAAATATAATAAATAATGTAATAAATAATTTATTATTTATAGGAGATTATTACATTTAAAAATTAATTATTTATTAAATTAATAATATTTAATAATTTCTATAATAGTATTTAATAAATACTAATTTTGGAATATTAAATAAACAATTTCAAAAAATGTCAATTCAATAAAATGCAATAAAAGTGATATAAAAAAGTTATGACTAAATAATCAAAATGTCCACAGATGGCCGAAGATCCAAAACCGGACGACAAAGAAGCCGCCTCGAGCTCGATGATGGCTTGCTACGAGAACTACGTGATCGTCGACGTGGGTGCGAATCTCACGAACAAGAAGTACTCGCGCGACCTGGACAGCGTGATTCAACGCGCCAAGGACGCCGGCGTGCAAAAAATCATGGTCACCGCGGCGAGTCTGCGCACCAGCAAGGAGGCCCTGCGTCTCACGCGCATCTACCCGGGCACGCTGTACTCCACCGCCGGGGTGCATCCCCACGACGCCAAGTCCTGGGAGGACTCGGAGACTCTGCACGAACTCGAAAGCATCGCCAGTAATCCCGAGTGCGTGGCCATCGGTGAATGCGGCTTGGATTACAGTCGCGACTTTTCCGATCCGCAAACGCAAAAAGCGGTTTTTCGACGCCAAGTCGAGCTCGCCTGTAAACTCAAAAAACCCATTGTCATTCACGAACGTGGAGCACAAAATGACGTGATTGAAATTCTGAATGAAAACGCAAATTTGCCGGCCATTTTGGTGCACTCGTTTATCGGCACTATGGAGGAAGCTAAGAATTACCTAAAAAGGGGCTATTATTTGGGCGTTTCTGGGTACTTGTGTAAGGACAAGTCCAATGACGGAGTTCGTCAGTTGCTGGAGAGCGGACACGTGCCGCTGGATCGTCTGCTGCTGGAAACGGACGCGCCTTTTATGTATCCGAATACGAGAGCGAGCAACTTGCCGCCCCATGTGAAGGACGCTCTGACCCAACGCTCGATGACCTTCTTGCATCGGTACTGCACGTTTCAGAGAAACGAGCCGTGCGCTTTGCCGGCGATTGTGGAGATGGTCGCGGCGTTTATTGGAAAAAAGCCGGAGGAAGTCGCGTTGGCCACTGCCTTTAATGCACTCAAATTGTTTGGGTTGAATCAATGATGAAAGATTTTTTTTTTTTTTTTTTTTTTTTTTTGGAACGAAAACAAAAAATTGATTTATGAAATGTGAAAATTGAGATTTTTGGATAAGAGTTTCTGGAACTTTAAGGAAAAATCGGTTGATTGACTGAGAGAAATTTGGGAGGATTTGCTGTTTGAATATGAATATTTAATATGGATATGGGTAATTTTGGAAAATTGAAAAAAGTAAGGGAATTTGTTATAAAAGTTGCAAAAATTAAATATTTATTATATCAGACAAATGTTGTAAAGTATGTAAAAAAGAAATTTTGAAAATATGTATGCAAGTTTCCAAGAGAACAGTGTAATGAAAACATTTAAATTTTTAACAATTGTTAAATATAAAAAATTTTAAATATTTTTTTGTTGACATTTTAAAGTAATTTTTATTAAAAAATTGCACAATTTTATTATTGTTTCGAAATAATATATAAGAATAATGATTATCCATTAATTGATTTATTATTCTATATAACAAATATAACATATAAGTGTAAATGAAGAAAAACACTTAACACTTCGAATTTGATTATCTTGAGAACAAAAGAATTAACTGCTTTTTCCTTAATGCCAGAGATTTATTTCAATTATAGAAATAAAAGATTATTTCTTTATATTATTTATCAGACTTTAAGGCCGAATCTTAGCCATAATTATTGACATTACAGAATTTTTTAATTATAAAAATGGATTTTTAATTATAAAAATGGATTTTTAATAAAGAACAAAGTCCAACATTTGTTCACTTTTTTAAATTTACTTTAATACTTTAATCAATCAATCAATACAAAAACTCGTTTGATAATTTACTGTTATTTTGTACTGATTTTTAGTTTTCTAACATTTTAAACATAAAATAAAATATTCATCATCTGTATAAATTCATCGAAAAATGAAAAAAAAACTATTAAAAAAATAGTATAAGAAATAGTAACAAATATTACATCTGATTTATTACTTTAATTTTACTTAAAGTAATACTTTCTTTAAATTTGTTTAATCAATTACTTTTAAATTACTGCTCACTTTTTAACATACAGAACAAACGAAATAATTACGTTTAAAAAAGACTGCTTGATTTAATTTTTTAACTAATTTTCAATTATACAAAATATATATTGCACTTGAAGGGAAAAAACTGTTAAAATTATGAACTGCAGAACTTTTATTATATTGTTATTGTGATTTGTGCAAAATATTATTGTAACGACGAAATGTTAATATTGTTAAACAAAAAGTGAAGTTTAAATTATAAGCAGATATTTATCAAATCAACAACAGCAAGCGCACGTTTGAAACATCTCCGCTGTAAAAGAAGCAATACTGATTAATATGTCTTAGAATTCATTTTTTTTAATTTTTAATTTTTAATTTCTTTTTCAATTAGAAAAAAACGAGTATTGCTTCTTTCATTAATTAGATGTACATTCAATTGAATAGTTCGAATGTTTGTAATATATTTACTACGCTAAAATATACGCTGCGATAATATACTTTTGTAATCAACCATTTTTTGTCTTCCATATCGAGAAACCAAAACCCATCTGTTTAATACAAAATATTTCGGAAATTAAAAAGAAAATTAAAAAACTTTTTAAAAAATCTGTAAATTAAACTTTCGTAATAAACAATATTTTTTTCAATATCCATTTATCATTATTTCTTAAAATAATTATTATTACAAAAATATTTCTTTTTTGCAAAATAAAAATTAAATTAAAAATTTTTTTTAATTAAAAATTTTGTTTTGAAAAATGTTGACTCATTGTTTAAACTTTGTGTATTTTTTTTCTTGTTTCACATTTTTCATTATATATATTAACATATATATGTTTAAATTTGCATGTATATATATATGTATATCTATAATTTGTAGCAGTTGAAAATTCGTTAAGATACATGAGTAATTATGCTGAAAATAGTTAGTCTTAGTCTGTATCTCGTCATGTCCTACACAAGTGCTATAAATATAGTTGCGTTGTCCTCAAAAGTACAGTCACTGCAAAATTACAAATCTTAACCCGCAAACTTAATAATGTTGACTTGATAGACATCAGAGCATAGTTACAAAATCAATTTTCCCCCCTCGTGCGCGCAATTCGTGCATACGTGCCATCACCTTTTATAGTTCAAAGCTTCGCTCAAAATTGTCGCACTTTTTTCTCCCCTCCCCCTTTTTTGCTTTGTAAACATCGAACGTCTGTACTTTTTCAACAGTTAAAACTTGCTGTTGAGTTGTATTTCGGATTAGTCAAACTCATCGTATTACAATGGACGATTTAGGTAAGTGCATGAGACATAACCTATAAATTTGACAGATTTTGGAAATTGATATTTTTTCAATTTTATTGATATTCATTTTTATTATTTTTATTTTGTTTTTCTTTTTAATGATGAACAATTTAATATTTTTAGTGCTTAGCTTTTGAGGTTAGGTTTTAATAGTTTTACTATTTTTACAATTTTATTTACAAATAGAAAAGTGTTCGTATTCAATTGAAGATTTTATTGTTTTCTCAATCAAAATTGCATATTTTGTATCTTTTTATTTCTTATTTTTTTTTTGAGTTTTGTTTTTGTCTTTGACTTGACTTTGTTTTGATTATTTGACATTTTGAACATTTGTTTTTGTTGATACAAAGTTATTATTAAACAAAATGCACTGCGTATTTTTGATTTAATAATATTGATGAATTACGAATAATAAAGGAAATAAAAAATGGTTTTTGAAAAATTTATTTATTTTTTTAATTTTGACTTTAATTGTCAATTGTTTGAATTGTTTGCAGATGCATTGTTAGCGGATTTACAGAAAACTGTCCAGGCGGAAAACAATGTGACGAGCAACAATGTGACTCCGGGTTATGGATCTTTAAATGGAGTTCGCTCGTATGTCGCGACTTCGGTTCCTTACGATAATCAAACTTCGCCACTTACGTCACAAACGGTAATTAAAATTCAACAGTCACATTTCATAATTAATATATTTATATTCCTATATATAGAAATTAAATATATTTATTATTTTAAACAATGTTTATTTATTTTGGAAAAATTGCAATACAAATATTCGTTTTTTAAAAATAGCAAAAAGAAAATGTTATCATTTCTGTAATAAATTTAAAAATAAGTAATGTTTTATAATTTATTTAAATGCGAAATATCGGAATAATTATGACTTTTGTCATAAAATTATGTTAATGAGGCGTTAATAAATGCGATTTTATATGCAGAATGATTTATGCGAGATGATATATTTTGTGCTCAAATTTTGGCAATCGTTTGATTAAAATCTTATGTAAGTTGCAGGTCTTCACTAAATCAACAATAATACGCTTTTCTGATTTCTGATCAAATCAAAAAGTTATAACAAATAGAAAATTATCACACAAATAGTTATAAACAAAATTTCCATAAAAAGTAACGACGATAAATTACATATTAAGTCACAAACAAAAAGAACAAATATCCATTTTAAATGCTTATTTTCAAATGCAAATTTATTTTCCAAGAAAAAGCTGCACAATGAGATAAAATTATACACTAAAAAGAGAAGAAAATCTGCAAAATGATATGCAATTAAAAAAATGAGATCACATAAAGTAAATAACACAAATTATATGTCGATCACAATTTCTTATATAATCAATAAGGTCCTATAAAAATAGAATCGGTTATTTTTTTGCAATCTAAATCTAATTCATCGACGATTGAATTTGCAACGTTTTGATATGAAGCAATCTAACAGGCAAATGATACGATTTTCAATGTGAAAATCTCTTTTGGACTTATTTACCAATAAATAAAACCAAAATCCCTGAAAATATCAATCGCTCTTTGATGGAAATTAATTCATGGCCATTTCGGAAGACACGCCTACATATATAACCGCATCTTGCGCGTCATTTATTTAGTGCGGATTAAGTGCTTTCAATAATAACGTGAAATTCAATCTTTTTGCAATGAATTTGTTTGATTATATTTTTTTAAACTATAAGTTAATTTAATTTAATGAATTAATTAGTTAAACATGTAATTTCTAATGTTGATTTTTTTCGTTGCAGACTATTTACCAAAACTGTGAAATTATCGAGGAATCGGAAAAGGCGCGAAATTGTTACGAGCAGAGCGCAAGTGGAGAGCGATTGCCATCGCTAAATAACAATTTATCGGAATTAGACACACTTATACATGATTTAAGTAACGCTCGTTACAATATGCACGTTGTTAATCGAGGTAAACTAATTTCAAAAAATAGAAAAAAAGTATTTTTTAGTAAATGAAATATGAATTTTCATTCATTTATATAAAAAGAGAAAAGTTAGAAAAAAATACATTGCAAATTAATAAAAATATAAAAGCTTGAAACATTTGATTTTAAAGCTTAACATTAAGTATCACTCAAGTAATTATAGTATTTATATAAAAATAATTTCATGTTAAGTTGAAAATTAATCATTTATAATTTAAATTTCAAAATTTTTACTTTTAAAAGCCATAATTTAATTTCAAGTCCATTTTTTATATTTTCATAATACTTAAATTTAAATTTGTAATTATTTTTCTAATTAAATAAAATTTAATTTAATTATTAAAAAATGGATTTATTAAATAAAAACAAAACAAATTGTTTGATTATTTTCGAAAGCCACAGATATATTTAGTTGAATTGGCCTTGAATTTGACGAAATTTATCATTTGTCCATATAAATCTAACATTCAAGGAGAATATTAAGAGTTCAATTATCGAATCAATGTTGTATGAAGAATAAATGTATGAATCATTGATGTGCTAATTTATTATTTGATTTGTTTCATTTCAACAGAACGTTATGTTACGGAAGAAAACTCCGGACCGGTAATGCGATGTACGAGTAGTATGTCCACGTCTAGGCCTACGGTAGATTCATTACTTGAGGAATTGAGTACGGCTGTACCGAATGGGTAAATGAATATTTAATTAAAAATTTAAATTCGATATTTTTTAATTTAAAAATCATTTTTTTTAAGTTTTTGCAATTTGAATTGAGAGAACTTAATTAAATTAGAAATTATAAAAAAATAGATAAAGTTACTTAAAAAACTAAATAATTAAAAAAACTTTTTAATTTTTGTCATTTTAATTAAGAAAACTTGATTAAATTAGAAATTCTAGAAAAACTAGAAAAAGTCACTAAAAAACTAAATAATTATCGTAATTAATTAAAATACTTAATATAAGAAATTATCTAAAAATAAATAAGTACTAATTAATCATAAAAATATGAGTAACATTGAATAATGAATATCTAACAAGAAATTGGATTTTTATGAATCAGGGACATGCCACCAGAGGAAAGAATCAAAGTCACTGTTCAGGAAACGTCCACGGAATATCAACCCGTCGAGAGTCATTCGACCACTCATCATTACTTCGATGTCGAGAAACAAAACTACGTGATAAATGGTCACACAGCGAGTAATGCAACGAAAGAACTCGATGATTTGATGGCATCTCTTTCGGAATTCAAGGTAAGTGTCTTGAGAAAGTTAACAATTTTGCTTTAACAAATTAACTAATCTCAATTTTCAGGAAACATTTTTCAAAATGATTAAAAGCATTTTTGAGTGTTTATTTATTATTGTTATTATCATGTTTTGATGATAAATAATAACTCGATTGTTGACTGGAATACAATTTTGGCAATTCAACAATAAGATTTTTGCGATGATAAATTTTCTTAAACAGTTGATGATAATATGCTAAATTTGCTTACTTGCAAAAAACGTTGCATTTGATTATTATTATTATTATATAATATACGAGTATGAATAAACGCATTGTCAAATATCAACGAACTGAATCTTTATAAATATTCGGATGCTAATTTAATTCTAATAATTTAATATGTAAATTAAAAAAAAAAAAAAAAAAAAAAAAAAAAAAAAACATTGCCGAGAAAATTAACAGTTTAGTTGGTCATAAAAGAGTTGTTGAATTGGATTCTCTCTATTTATATAATAACGCATAAAGGTTTATTTTAGTTTAACATTACATCTGCAAATGATTTAGCTTAATATTTTATTAAAATTAAATTTGCAAATACTTAAGTCATTTTTTGTAAATTAACAAAAAAAAGCTTAAAAAATGATGAGTTAAATTATTTATTATTAACATTTTGAATGATCGAAATCGTAAAAAATGAATATTAATTATTATTAAATAGTCAAACATGAAAAATGTTTTTTTTTCCTTTTTCTTTATTTTTACTTTTTTTCTTATGTTTCTTATCCAGCACACTTTAACCGATTATGAAATTAGCATAAATCTTTATTTAAAGGTCGGAGCTTTTTTTATCCGCGAAACTGAAATGCTTTCGAAATTACTCGAGAATTAAGCGATCAAAAACACTGGAAAATTTTTTCTATTGCAATTTTCATTATTTTTAATTTTTTTTTATATTTATAAATTTTCCTGAATGCTTTCTTTAAACGATGTTAAATGTTAATTAAAAAAGATATAAAATAACTGAATCAACATATTCATTGAATCAAAATGAATTGATTATTTAAAGAATCAAGTAAATGAATTCATTAAATTTTCTGACTTTATTTATAAAGTTGAATTCATAATAAGTCTTTTAATTATATATGATGAAAAAAATGAGAGATGGAGATAAAGTGAAGCTCGATGAAACTCAAAAGTTGCCTTAAATCTGCGATCGCTAAACTTAGAACGTTCAATGATATTTTTTGAAGTTAATTTTGTCTATGATTACTTCAGAATTTCAGTTGAAAATTGTGAAACGACTGCGAGAAACAACTATTTGTTTCTTTGCACATATCTATGTATACATAAACATAATATATTTAATATATGCGAATGTCTCGAAAAAATCATAAATCATAAGAAAATTGCGCGAGCTGCGCAAAATAATACGACATTAAAATATCATTATGGAAACCAAATGGAAAACATTTGGGGGAAAAAAAAATGAAGACCAACCAAACGTGGATAATATGGGAAAAGTGAAAATTTCGTCGGACGAAGTTGGTTTTGAGAAAAAACCATTGACGTTGGCGTGTCAGCTCCTGCCCATTCATGGCTGGCCAAGTTACCGAAATAGCCTTTCGGCTGACGGAACGAACGAAACGAATGTCTATCTTTTCCTCGCCGTCTAAGACTTCCTCTTTGACTTGTGGTGCGAGATGTTTATGACTATAGACTATGAGAAAAAGGGTAGGAGCACAAAACAAGGACGCCAAAACTACGACGAAGGTGGGGTCTAAAACAACCACCCGTTTCTTCTCTTCAAACAAATCGTCGCGACGTCAGTTCTTAGCTTTCACGACGCCTGTTCGCATCTACGACATTTGCAACTTTATATTTTTTTGCCAGTAAATGTCTTTATTGTCTATAAGAAGACGAAAGAAGAAGATTGTAGAAAGAAGAAATCAGGAAAAGAACATCAGACCAATTTGGAGGGGAACCTTTTTGTGAATCCCTTAAATAACATTCGAGGATATTCAATTGGAGATGCATTTAATTGGATTCAGGAATAGGACTTTCCCTTTCAATGGCAACTGATGATTCTCAGATTGTCTGAGATTTGACTGAAGACCTTATCGTACTATTGCAGATCAATCAGCAACGTCAAGTGGTATCCGACTCGCCGTATGCGAAGCCTAACAAGGCCGTGCGAAGTTGTTACAGTCCGATACCCGACGACATCCAAACAAAAGTCCATCATACGGAGACTCGCACCGCACATCATTATCAGTCACAACACGGCGAGAGTGTGCACACAGTCACGCACATCAAACAGAATCAGTTGGATTCTATGCTAGGAAATTTACAGGCCGACATGAGCCGACAAGGAGTAAACACTACGCAAAAGGGATGCTGCAACGCTTGCGAAAAGCCAATTGTGGGCCAGGTGAATTACCGACACTTATTTCCTACTTCCTGTTGTGCTTCATCGAATCCTTTACGTGGTGATTTCTTAATCGAGTTATGGACGGTTTGGTTTCAAAGTTTAGGCTTTTTTAAAAGATCTTCAGGTTTCTAAAGTTCGTTGTATGCAAAGTGTGTCCTGATTTTAGTTATGAGATCAGTTTATCCAAGATTCGAAGTTTGAAAGAATGTTTTAAGTGTGTAAAGCTGAACTGGTGTTTCTTCACTTTATGAAATCAACGTTTTCCGGAGTTAGATTTCCTGAAGGATTTTTGGAATTTTCTGGAATTTTCCAGGATTAGGTTTTCAGACAAAACTTTTAGGATTATATAATTGTTCCAAGTGATTTATGCACTAATAAATCGCAAAAGTTTATTCCAAAAGTATAAGTTAGATCTTTGAAAGAAACTTTGAAGTTTCGTAACTTTCCAGGAAGGTGCATCTTAATTTTCCAATCATTTTTCAATCATTTTAAATTAGAACTTTCCTAATCTTTTGAATGGTTTTCCAATCCCAAAAATTTTCTATGATATAATTTTCAAAGATTTATTGAATTATGCAGACAATTTTTCCAAGTTTTTCAATGAAAATATTTCCTATATAAAGTAAAAGAATTTTCCACATTTTAAATTTTGTTCAAAAATTGTATCGTGATGTCCTAATTTTTCAAGTATTTCTATGATTGAATTTTCTAAATAATTGGCTTACAATTTTACATTTTCCAATTTGTCTATAGATTTTTAGGCTTTCAACTAGGGTTACTATCTTTTGACTCGGAAATATTTGCATCTCTTTCTGATATTTTGCATAATTAAATAGGAACACAAAGATACATATAATCTCCGAGTCAAAAAGTGGCAACCCAACTTTCAACGTCTTCAATTATACTTTTTAAAAAATCTTCCAAATACACACAGTTTTCCAGTGGAAGTCGAATTTTCTTAATCCCGCAATATAGCTAACTTAATCTAACATTTCCTTCGTAAGATTCTTAAAAGAATATTTCAACATCTAAAAGCCACATTTTCGAAATATGTTAAACAGTTTATCTACTAATTTTCTTGCATTCTATTAACTCCCACGTCATGTGACGCAAGATATAATCTTGTGATTAATTTCTTCAACTAAAATTTCCAAATATTTCAGTATCGTTTAGAATATTTGTCCAGAATCTTCTTGAATTCTCAACTCTTTCGTTACATTATTCGTCAGTGCTATCCTCTTCATTGTCCTTCCCTTTAAACCTCCTTATCCTTTGAATTTCAGGTAATTATAATATTCGTTCTAAACACGTGTCTTTAATAAATAGGTAATCACCGCACTGGGAAAAACATGGCATCCCGAACACTTTACCTGCACACATTGCAATCAAGAATTGGGCACGCGTAACTTCTTCGAAAGAGAAGGTCGGCCCTACTGCGAACCAGATTATCACAACTTATTCTCGCCACGTTGCGCCTATTGCAATGGTCCGATTCTAGATGTAAGAATAAAAATTCCACTAAATCCGATCCAAATGTATTTTTTTTCCAAAATGGCTGTACTTAATTTGAATTCCAACCAACTTTATAGAAATGTGTAACGGCGTTGGATAAAACTTGGCACACGGAACACTTCTTTTGCGCCCAATGTGGTAAGCAATTTGGCGAAGAGGGCTTCCATGAAAGGGACGGAAAGCCCTATTGTCGGGACGATTATTTCGACATGTTTGCGCCAAAGTGTGGCGGCTGTAATCGCGCCATTATGGAAAATTATATCTCGGCCCTGAACAGTCAGTGGCATCCCGATTGTTTTGTTTGTCGGGTGAGTATTTTAACTCGCGAAACACGTGCGACACTCTGTTTTCCAACAATCAGCAAAAAAAAAAAAAAAAAAAACATAACCTTCAAAGTTTTTGTCGACTTTCACAGTTTACTTTTGTGATTAATTGTAGGATTGCAAGAAGCCTGTTTCGGGCAAGTCCTTCTATGCCATGGAAGGGAAACCCGTTTGTCCGAAATGCGTCGGTGTAGACGAGGACGAGGAGGAAGAAGAAGCTGAAGAGGCGTAGAAAACTTTTGCGAACACACACACACAAAACAAGACATGTGTTTAATATGCGCAATCCCCGTGTTTAGCCTTAATCACTAATCAACTACCAAAAAGTTAGAGCTTATTGTTGTTGATGACGACAACACCCGATCCCCACACAAGAGAGAGAAAGTAAACAAACAACGAACAAAGATCATCTCAATACTAATGTTGAGACTGTTGTCTTCTAGTCAAAACAAATGACGATTATTTGTGTGAATCACGTGATCAAGTCAAGTCACACGATTGGGACTTACAAAATAAGCAAATCCTTTTGTATGTCCTTCGGTACCCTTGAACTGGAATTGTATTTTTATGACTTCAGTTCTTTTGATTAAACATTTTCAATGCCCTTGTCTTTCTGTATGTAAACAAAGGAGATGGAATGATGTTTTAATTAAAAAATATAGGCTTGTTAATTGAACATTTACGCATTTATGTTATTATAATTTGTTTTCTAATATTTGTTATCTAAAAGTGCAAGAAGTATTTGATTAATACAATTTGATTAACAAATCATATAATTAAAATAAATTCAAGGATAAAATATGTAAACAATTGTGAGAAAATGATAACTGGACTATTTGAACTTTGAACTGAACTATTTTGAACAGTTCAAACTATGTTTATAATTAATAACAAAATATAATTTGTAAACATGATTTTTGAATCATCATTTACAGATTTGGTGTAATTCAGATATCGATATTGTACAAAATATAACATATTTAGTTTGGAAATTACAAATGTTCAAAGAAGTTCAATTGACAAGCCTAAAAAAATACCATAAATTATGATGAAAATACAACTCTTGGTTGGATTAAAATGTTTCTTCAGTTATTGTTGTTTAAAAGATTTATTAATTGTTGAAATAAAAAAGAGATATATTTTTAAATGTTGAGATTTGATTGAAGATCCATTTTAATGAAAATGTTTAAAGAAAAGGGAAGTGCAATTTTGCCTTGACTTTCAATCGTCATTATGAATTCGACAAATTTTGTATAAAAAAACCAAAAAAGCAAAGAAAAAAGAGAGTATAATATAATAATAAATGTTATATATTAATGAATTTCTTTTTGTAAAAATATTGAACCTCTACGAAAGACACGTATTTTGATGACATCTATGAGGAAACGTATACAAGAAGTGACGCATGAACTTATTTACCGCGAGCGACTATTCTTGTCTTTTGGATAACTCAGACGCTTGGATAATTAGGTTAAGGTTAATACAACAGCGACGCACAAGTTTAAACAAATTTAGAAATCAAATTTATAAGCCTTGTGCATGTCAACGCCAACGCGCAAACTTTTCTTCTTACAAATTTCTCTTTTCTTTTCCATTTTTTTTGTTCGTTTGACAATAAAAAGTATCCAAATTTAATATTTTTTTAATTATATTTTTCTTTACATCCAATCGCTGTTTTTCTCACATTTATACGGGTTGAATGTACGAATTGTTGATCATGGAATAAAATATTTTTACTTTTATGCCTGTGAAGACCTTTATTTTACCCTACAAAATGGCGGATTCGCCATTTTAATAAATTGCAATTTCAAGATGGAGAAAGATAAATTTTGTTGTTTTTACAATTTAAATATGATATAAAAAAATATTTTCAAGTTTAAAGTCTATTTGTATAATTTTAAAAGGTACATTTACTTCGGTTTACATGTTAACGAGTTTACGTAATAAGTTGGAACTGGTTCAAAAGTTATTACTTTAACATGACAGTTGAGCAGATGCATTAATAAAAGAGTGGAAATAATATTTTGATGGTTAATACGTTGAATTAATTGCTCAATTAACATATCATTTTAATGATAATAACAACAGTAACAATAATACAATTGTAACAATGAAATTGAAATAATAATAAAATTAAAAATTAAATATATATTAGACAAAAAAATAATTTTAATTCTACATTTCGTAATTCTTATTTTTCAAAATTACTTTTTATTTTACTTTTGGTTTATTATTTATGTTTAATCAAGATGATTTATACAATTATTATTATTATTATTCGCATTAAATATACATAAAATTAAAGAATCCTACTTTATCACCATCACTATTATTATTATTATTATTATTATTATTATTATATTTATTATTATTACGTTACCTATTTAAATAATCAAACATTTGACTTCATTTTTAATTCTAAAAATACATTTATTTCGAGAACAAATTTTTGTATGAATAAAATATTTGACTTTTGTAATAAGTAAAATTGCAAATATGTTTGTTTACAAACACTTATATTATTCGTTTTTATTGTTGGTTTTATTTTGAAATATATGTAGAGGTCAAATCAACATTAAAAGTAAACAAATACCAAAACATTTTGTTAAGCATGTAAAATCAGTAGTAATAAATGTTTCTGAAGACAATAAAATATAATAAAATCGTTGATTAATTGGAATAATATGTGAAAATGTGATTCGGTAGTCTTAAATGTGTAACAACAAGGTTCTCGCATCTGCGAATAATACATCAGCACTATTATTAAACAATAAGAGGATATTGCTCTCGAAAATAAATGTTGCTATTTTTATACTTTGCTTTACAATTTTATTATCCGACGAGTGATTGATAGACTGTTAAATATTTTCATCGAAATATTTTTTCGTTTAAATGCCTTTTATGATTTTACTTTTTATACATTTCTATTTAATGTTTTAACTTTTTTATTTTTTTATTAATATTTTGGTTTTTAAAAATAAAAATAATTAAATAAATCTATGCATTCAATTTTTGGAATATGAAAATAACTCTCGCTTGGCTTGCAAAGTACAAAATGTTTGTGAATTAAATGTAATTTCATGTTCCAATCAGTCAACTTCAACATAATTGACAGAAAGAAAATAGAATTGCAACAAATTTATCTCTTTTCTATTTACTTTATTAACAAAATTGACCTTCACTTTGTTATCCAAAAAGTGTCCAAAATTATCCAAAAGTCGTCCAACAATTTGGTAGTTGATTTTTCCGAATCTTCGTCCAGATAAACGGGTTTCCATAAGATTATTTATTATTCAAAGATAATAAATGAAGAATCTTAAATATTTGGTAAATTTATCTTGTTTCAGTAATAAACAGTCGAATGGAGGAATGTGGAAGTGTTTTGGGTATATAAATGATCGAAATCAATCTATAATGTCATAATTTGCTGAGTTGGCAGCGGAGTGTCGCCGAATTGATCTCGCGTCATTTCTAAGAAAATCATCATTGGAAGTCGAACTAAATTTTGCATCTTAAAATAATATGAATGGAATACAATATTCAGTTGCATCATGCTTCGAAATGGAACTTATTTGCATTGTTTTAATCTTTCCAGCATCTGAAAGATAATACTAATTAATTAAGTAATTTTTATTGTAAATTCTATTTTTCAATATTTTTTTATGTAAAACACAAAAAAATTTTAATAATTGAAATATTTCTAAGAAAATAAAATCATTAAGAAATAAGTAAATAATAATTATTGTAAATTACATTTTGTAATATTTTAAGAAATGAGTAAATAAAAATAAAAATGATAAAACTAATATTTAAAGTTTATATTTGTAAGGAAAAGTCTAAATATACATATTTTATAGTTTAGATAATTCAGATGCTGGATCGTTAACAATTTATTATAAATTGTAAAAAAATTGATTTTTAATGTAAGTCTGTAAAGTATGCAACAAAAATATGCATAAAATATGTAATCTTCACATTCCATTTAAAAGAAGAAGAAGAAAAAAAAAAGAAAAGAAATTCATGAAGAATTGAACACACGTCCCGTTGATTTATTCACTTATAAATTCTGTATAGGCGCGAGTTCAATTCTCCAAGAATTTCATTTTTTTGTTAATTTTTGTTAATTATGTTTGCCAATTTTATAGGACTGTCGACAAAAATTCCACGGTGGTTCATTTTTTGACCACGAGGGTCTGCCATATTGTGAAACACATTACCATGCAAAAAGGGGATCTTTATGTGCTGGTTGTCATAAACCTATTACGGGTTAGTATTGAAAACAAATAATATCAATAAAATTTAACAAATAATATCGAACAATTATTAACAAAATTGACATTAACAAAAATTGTATTTTTCAGGTCGATGCATAACTGCGATGTTCCGAAAATTCCATCCCGAGCATTTCGTATGCGCCTTTTGTCTGAAGCAACTCAACAAAGGAACCTTCAAAGAACAAAATGACAAGCCTTACTGTCACAGTTGCTTCGAAAAATTGTTTGGGTAAAAAGAAATCAACGATTAACGAAGTATTCATTTCATTTTAAGAATAACGACGATATCTAATTTTGATTTGTAATTGTTACGTACAGCAGGACCTAGAGAAACATTTTTAATTTTAAAAATGGCAAGCTTTAACATTCAATTTCATTTGACAATACGATTCATTTTATATTTCATAAAAAAATGAATGGATTAATGAATTTTAATGGCAAAATGATTATTTATATTAATTTATAAACTTAACGAAATGCTTAAAGTAAAGTCAAATATTTAATATTTCAAATAGAAATCTTTGTAAATTATTTACAATAATAACAATAATCGTAATAATGAATTAATTGTTAACAAATAATGATAATCACGAAATCAAAGATATTTAGAATAAAATATACAAATAGTTGAAGGATTTTTGATTATACAATTCAAGTTTACAAATACTTAGGATACAATTAGAATGAAGTAATAAACTTTTTGCAACATTTACAAGATATTTTAGGTCTTGTTGTATTCAGGTGTTTAAGGATTGTAATAACCAAAATCTTCCGTAATTTTGTACTTCGATAACATACTTGTTTAACTGCGAAAAACTGAATATTTCTTGTTTTATAATATTCAGCATTTTGTTAGTTAATATAGTAAATCATAACATAAGAAATACGTTTAATACTGAAACGATATTTGTTGAATGTTTTTAGTGTTTATCAAGTGATTTTAAAAAAGCCAAATTTTTTATTTTTTAAGAACATTTAATATAGTTACTCATTTTCATTGAAAAGTCACTTTATTTTTGTATTCCGTTTCATTTTTGTAACTTTCCCCGCGTTGAATAATGTTAATGAGCAACTGTGGAATCAACATTGCAGTTACATTATTTTGTGTAAGAAAATTGGAATAATTAATGAATAATATGTTAAAACTTGATAAGCACTTTTTATTGTTCTTAACACTCGTTTTAGAGTTTGTCACTCAAACCGAAGATTCGTTAATATTAATATATACACCAACATTGCATGAAGTTATATTTTTTTTTGTTTATTTAAAAGTTCTCATTTATGTGCTATTTTTGTATTTCATTGGGATTTGAAGGTGCAATAAAACAATAGTTGACTTAACTTTTGAAATAAAGTTTTAACGAATTACAGTAAAACATTGTAAAATCTACAAAAAAATGTCAAATCCCAATAATACTATAATACATTCACAATGTACCATAAAAACGAAGCAAGGACAAAAGTACAAAGATTGTACTTTGGATGCACTCTTTAAAAGTATTTACACGCCGTATTACTTTACAAAACGATACGTTTACAAGATTGTTTTTTAACAACTACAACTAAATTGCTATATTTACGATTGTTTCTATTAATTACATGAAAGTATATTATATATTGTTACATCTAATGTATTTGAAATTTAGCAAATACGAAATAAAGATCAGAAAATACAACCAAAAATCAAATTTATTTTATCATTTAATTAATATTAAAATTAAAGAACAAGTTAAATAATCAATGTTCAATAATCTTAATTAAAATATAAGCATTTTATTCAACACATTTGTACATTAAATTATCTTAAACAACTTCACAAAATGCACAAAACTACTGTATTAATTATTTTGAATTAACTTAAAATCCGTAATTGTACTCAATTAATCGCAATAATTTTTTAACGTTAATTTCGGCACAATGTTCATCGACTGAAGTTCTTGGAACAGCAATTTGCAAGCGTACGGCATGGAAATGGTGGAAACGCAGGCACTGGAACGACAGTTTCGACACCATCCGCAGTAAGCGATTCGACCGCATTTGTTGCAAACGTCCACGTCAAACGCATCACTGGATAACATGAGTCGCTCGATGAGCACCATGCTGGTTCCGTAGGCGATCAGACAGTCCCGTTCCATCTCACCCAACCTGAGACCACCTTCTTTGGATCGTCCCTCGGTGGGTTGGCGGGTTAAAACTGCCCTGGGTCCGCGTGCGCGAGCATGCATTTTGTCTTGCACCATGTGTTTTAATTTTTGGTAGTAAATCTGGAAGAATGCAATAATTTTGAATTTTAAGTCATTTGGAAGTATGAATTGAAAAGTTAGTTTAATTTTTCACAAAATTTACTAAAAAAAAAAAATAAATAAATAACTAAATGTAGTAACTAATATATATGAAAATCAAAAAAAAAAAACTTTTGTAATTATTTGTTTTTAAATATAATATGTTTAGTATTCGAGATGAACACATACTGGACCAGAATAAATATAGGCTTGCAAAGGTTCGCCAGTTAGACCGGAGTAAAAGATATCTTTGCCAAGATAATTGTAGCCATGCTTCACTAACTCTTGTCGCATTTCATCCACCTTTGATTCGCCAAATGCTGTAAAGCAAAGTAGTTATAATTAACGGGATGAATTGTCTTCTTTGGTATTGAAAGATTGTGTATTGAAAAAAAAAAAAAAAAAAACTTAAAGAAATGAAAGATAGCAAAACCTGTTCCATCGCCAAAGGTTCCTTTAAGGACCCCAGCTTTGCCGCTGAGTAACTCAATTAACTTTCCCACCGTCATTCTGGATGGAAAACCATGCGGATTCATAATAATGTCTGGACAAATGCCAGAGTCGTTAAATGGCATGTCATCTTGTTCCACAATTAAGCCTAAAAATCCAAAAATCATAAAATCATCAATTACGTATTATTAAACCTATTATTACCTATTTTAGATTTCTGGAAATAGACAACGATTAAGTTATTCTTGCTAAAAAAAGTCACTTTACCAGTAACTCCCTTCTGTCCATGCCGACTACTAAATTTATCACCAATTTCCGGTCTCCTAGTTTGCCTTAATAACAACTTCACCAGCGTGAAATCATCGGAGTTACTTGAAATCATGACTTTCTCCACGTAGGATGGAACTGGACCTTTATAAACGACTGGAACTTCTCGGTATTCAACGTCGGATTGGCCACCACCGGGTTTGATTTGATTATTATTCGATGATACTGGTGATGATTTGTTTACCATGACCTACAAGTTGAATAAAAAACATTATCGATGTTCTTATCATCATCATGATTTTTATCATCATTATGATTATCATCATCATAATCACTATTATGATTATCAATATCATTATTATCATCTACGTGATTGTCATCAATATAATAATTAACATGATAATTGTGTAATGATGAACAAAATCATGATGTCAATCATGACAATTATAACGATAATCATAATCATGATAACATTCATGATGATTGTACTGTTGATCACAATTGTAATGATAATAATGTTAATCATAATTATAATGATAATAATGATATTCATAATCATGATGACAATAATGATCATCATAATCATGATTTTTATAATCATGACAACATTATGCCGATGATAATAATGTTGATTATAATCATAATAATAATAATGATGATTATAATCATCATCACCTTTCTATTCTCGACCATCTCCCCAGGCGAAGCAATGCCATCGCTATCCAAAATATCATGTTTCCAAATCGACTTCTTCGTATTTGGATCCAGCAACGGTCCCAAAATTTTATCATAAGTCGAATTTCCATAAGTCTTTCGTACACATTTCGAATTCCGATACACCAAACAGCGACCAAATCCTCGATCGATCGACGCTTTGTTCAAAATCAATGCATCTTCGATATCATACCCGCTATAAGACATCACCGCAACCGTTGCGTTCTGGCCAGCTGGCAATTTATCGAAATTAATCAAATCGATGGTCTTTGATTTGACCATCGGTGCTTGGGGATACACGAGATTGTACATCAAAGTGTCGATACGATTTCGTTGATTGTAACCGATGGTTCCCATCGCTTGCTTACCCATAGCGCATTGATATGTGTTTCGGGGACTTTGATTGTGATGAGGATAGGGAATTAAACCGGCACAAACACCGAGCAGAGTGAACGGCTCGATTTCCAAATGGGTCGTATTCTTATCGATCTTGGATTCTGTGTAGGCTATTAGACTGTCATTTTCCTCGTTCACATCTAAGTACTCGATTAAACCTGGAATACAAAATTGGAAAAGTTAGCAAATTTAAGATTAAATATTATTTTTTAAAAATAAAGTACAGGAATTAAAACTTAAAATGACAAATTAAATATGAGCCATTTTGAATCAGTAATTAAAAATAATAAATTATTTAAAAAATATTTTTTAATATAATTAAACTTAATGTCTTTTAATGTAATTAAAATAGAACATTTTAATCTTAAATTTTTAAAAATTAATTAAAAACAAATTTAATCCAAAAATGTATCCAAACCATACCATCGTTCAAAAAGTCCTCAAAAGTTCGAATGCCTTGCTCCAGCATCTGAATATGTTCGCTTTTCACCAGAGCCTCACAGTTCTTAACTATTATGTAAGGCCGACAAAGTCGTCCACTGTCCGAGCTGATTTGTACACTGCGATGTTGATGCTGCACGAAAATCGACACAAAGCCATTGATCTTTCCCCGTCTTCGCAGCATCCGAAATACCCGAACCAATACATTGTAATCACGAATTACCCCGAGGATGTTACCATTCAAAAAAACTATGTAATTGTCACCTAAACCGATTCCCTCGTGGATGATGTTGTTAATGTTTTCGACACCCAAATTGAAAACCAATTTGATTATTGGTTCTTCGTCGATTTCCGTTGTGATGTGAGTCATTAAAGCGAGATTTTTCACCAAACCACAACCCTAATTTAAAAAAATGAATTATTTAATGGTTTTTATTAAGTAATTATATATATGGATAATATATGTATATTTTTTAATCATTTTTGTATTTATTGTGATTAAAAAAAAATTTATTAATGTATGTTAATTAATTTAATATTTTAATATAATTTTACTTTAATGTTTAATCTACTTTAAATTAATTTGATTTATTATTAATTTACTTCTCCTTCAGGTGTATCAGATGGACAAAGCATGCCCCATTGTGATGGTTGTAATGATCGTGGACCTGAAACTTTGCGCGTTTTTTCAAACTGCGAATTCACTCGGGTCATCATTCCCAATGCTGATATAAATGATAAACGTGAGAGTACTTGAGTTACACCGTGACGATCCATTTTGAATCGTTTTACGACCCAATTTCCCTGCAATTAATTAATTTGATTAAAAAACATTTTTCTTATTTTTATTTATTTTTATTTACGAACTAAAATAATTTTTGTTGTTCATTTACTTATTTTGTATTTGTATTATTCTAAATTTACCGTAGATATAGCATTTGCCAATCCATTGGTTATCAATTCCTGTCGCATGTGTTTGATTATATCAAATTGCGCTGCTTTGTTCTTCGGTATATTTTTGTCGGCAATTGACTTTAACTAAAAATATCCCAAGTTAGTAATTTATTAGACAAATAATTAAACTAAATGGATTTAATTGATTCTTCTTTACCTCGGAATTATATCTTTTAAAAAGATCTTCAAACAGGTACGAAATCAGCGAACCTGCCAACTCTAATCGCTTGTTTCCGTAATAATCCCGGTCGTCTAACAGAGTTCGGTCATTTTGTGCGATAATCACTTTTCGCACCATTAGAGCCAAATATGTTGCTTTCATGTTAAAATTAAAATCTACCATCTAAAAGAAAAAAATGTTTAATATATAATACATTCATTTTGAATATATTTTGATTATTCATTTTTTCTTTTAGTTCCGTTTTTGAATCCAACTTACAGGAACATGAGTTAAAATATTTGACGCCAAAACATCTTTCATTTCATCGATAACACTGCATTTCATTGGATTAAAAAATCGTTTGGTTTTTCTTTTATTATGCAAATACCTTTAAAAGAAGAACAAACATTAATTTCTGTTATAAATATATTACAATTATGGAATTTTAAAAGAAATATCATTCATTTTCTTTCGGCTTACTTTAATGCTTGATTTTGTGAAAAAATTTGCTGCGTATAACATTCCTCCAATGTATTGGCAAACTTTTTCATATACATTTCTTCGCTGCCAATTAGTTGCATAATTTCTTGATCACAAACTATTCCCATTGCTTTGAAGATAATTGTTACTGGAATGTCCTGCGAATAAAATTATTTTTTACTTTCATTTTTCAAATACATAATTTTCATTTTCTAAATACAACATTTCATTTTTCATATAAAAAATATTAATTTTATTTTTTTGATAAACATCAAAATCTGAACTTGTTTAATTCTGTTCAAAATTTTCCATTTTTGCTTTTTTATTTTTAAATATTCACTTCCAATGTTTTATTTATATCCACTTACGTCTTGAAACATATTGTGTCTGAGGTAATACTTTCCACTCTTCCCCACAATATTTGTCTTCGTCTTTTTTTCATGTGTAGAACTCGTACAAGACGCGACAATACAATTTTTATTATCTTCTTCCAGGATAATACGATTTCGTAGCAATTGTTCCTGAATGAGAATGACCTTTTCCACGCCATTGATGATAAAATAACCGCCAGGATCATGCGGACATTCGTTCAATTGTGACAACTCGTAATGTGACTTGTTGGTTAAAATGCAGTTTGAACTTCTTAACATAATTGGCATTCTGTAAATAAAATAGAAATAAAAAGAAATTGAATTTTTTAAATTAATGTTATTTAAACTTATTATTTTACAGTACAATAAAACAATCCTAAAATCTTTTATTTTTACTATAATCCTTACTAATATATATACATTTTCATATTATGTGGGTGGGTATTAAGGCCATAAAAAGGTCATAAAAAGGCCATAGAAAGGCCATAACTCGGTTAAAACCAGAAATTTAATTTAGTTAGTTTACAATAAAATATGAGAAAATTACCGTCCAATCAGGACATTATTTTGGATTATTGGTTGTACTCCACGTGTATATTCAATGTCAACGGTAATTGGTGCGGAGTAATTTAAGTCACGCATTCGACATTCGTGCGGAGTTATGGCACGGGTTGCATTGAAACCTTCCTCAATTTCCGGTGAACCCACATAAACATTCAGATATCTACAACGAAGAAAATGAATATTTTAAAATACATTAATAACAATATTAATAAATAATTATATTAAAAATGTGTTTTCTTTACAAAGATAAACATAATTTTTGTCTTACTTTAAATAAAATAACGAGTCACCATCGCTTAATACTTTATCATTTGCTTTGACAATTTTCTTGATTTCAACGTTAATAAAATAATTAAAAGAGTCGATGTGATGTTTTGCTAAACTTTTGCCTCGTAAAAATGCTGGTACCAGCTTCCATTTGTCCTACAAAAATAATTACATTTTTATTGTTAATTAAAGTTTTTCTAAAATAATGTTAAAAAAAATAAAAATGAAACATTTTAAACTTAGCTAATTTTTAAAAAATACATTTAAAAATCGTGCTTAAAAATTAATTTAAATACAATTTTACATAAAATCATTGTTTATTTAGAAATTCATTGTTGAAATGATTGTTAATAATTTTTTAGAAAACATTTTGATTTGAAAGTTGAACAAATAAAATGATTAATAAATGATCAAACCTCAATTTTCTGATGAAATTTTTCTTTCTTATTTATTTCGCCCATCTTTTGTAATCGTAACAAACACACCGGCTCTCACATTTGATGGACTATTTGTGATTTCAAAAAACAAACTTCATTTTTTAGGTTATCTTGAATCTGATCACATGGATGAATACAGTCTTATAAGTTAGAGTGGGACAGAAAATAATGTTCCAAAAGTTGGTGATTGTTGTATAATTGTTGATGATTTTTTACAGGGTAAAAAAACTAATGAAACCATTAAAAGTAAAATATAAAAAATAATTTTTAATATAGTATTTCAATAATTAGTTTAATTATTAATAATCATAAATATGTTATTTTATTATATTCTATTATATATATTATATATTTTATATTATTTTTAATGTCTCTTAATAAAAAAAAAAATATTAAAAAAAATAAGAAACTAAAACTATATTTTTTTAATAACAATTTTTTACAATGTTTTTATAAAATTGTATAATATTTTATAATATTGAATAATAATTACTTTAGTATAATTTAGGTACTTAATAGTTAATTAGTTCAGTTAGTTACTTCATTTTTTGCTTTCAATTAAAATTTTAATTAACTGAATCAATTATTATCAATTATTATTTATTGGCAAAACTGAATGTGTTCTCAAAACATCTACGAATACGCCCCCTAAATCACGTCAACCTTCCATCTCTCTCGCACTCATTGAACCGACAGAGAAGACAACTTCATTAGAAGGGAGAGAGATATTTGCCATCGTCCATCCCCCTGTTGTTGTATATAAAAGTACTGTTAGTGCTGTTAGAAATTATTCATTTTTTGTTTCGTTCTTGTTGTTGTTTATGTTGGATAATTTTGGATTCTGACGCATCAATGATTTATCCTGCGAGAGACACATTTTTGGACGTCATTTTTTGAAAATCCAAATCAAAATTTAATCCACTTTTGCTCAACACAAAAATGAGCATCTTGAAAAAAAGGTAACATTTGTTGTTGATTGTGAGGAGAACAATAAAAAGAAAAGAGAAAACAGTTGATATGTGTATGTGAGCTACATGTAGATATATAATCTTGTTTTTTTGTGTGTGTTTTGCATCGCAGATTGTACGATTTTGACACGGTTCTCAACGCGGAGGAAATTGATATTGCTAAGCTTAAAAGATTATGTTTTGGAGGTAATTTTTTGGATTATTTATGAAATTACAATTTTATTCATTCAATAACAAGATTTTGTTTAATTTTTTAGTATTAAAATAAGAAATTGTTTATATTTTGAGGCGAAAGAATAAAAATGTTGGTTGTTTTTCATTCATAAATTTTTATTTTCAAAATTTATTTACCAAAAAAAAAATTATTTATTAAAATTTTTCTATTTAGAAATTTATTTTTAAACTAGATATTTATTAAATAAAAACAAGAAAAATTGAATAAAAATGTATAAATATTGTTTAAAAATAATTATTAATTTTACAGGAATCCCAGACGAAGGTGGATTTCGTCCATTATGTTGGAAAGTTTTACTCAATTATTTACCGGCAACTCGAGCCAGTTGGACGGAAATCTTACGTCACAAACGAGAGCTTTATAAAACGTTCATTGGTAATGTTAAATGATTAATTAAAATAATAAATAATCTTATAAAATTAAATGATAACAATCAAAATGAATAATTACAATTTTTAAATATAAATTATAGACGACCTGATAGTAATGCCAGGAGAAGCAAATATGGAAGAAGGCGATAGAGTTGATGTAACTCTACAAGATCATCCCCTAAATCTGAATCCTGACAGCAAATGGCAAACATATTTTAAGGATAATGATATTTTATTACAAATTGATAAAGATGTTAGGTAAAGCATTTTTTATTATCAAATATTCATATTTTAATACCAAATAATTGTACAATATTTAATTAGAATGAATTTATAAAACTAGAATTTTCCAATATATATAATGTAAGACTTCGTCCATTATTATAATTAAATAAACATCGAAAAGTTCTATGTAGTTCATCAATATTATTTGCGCTACTTTGAGAACTGACGATGGATTAGAAACATTGTTATTACAAAATCGGATTATGTTGTTCCAAATACTGACCGACTTTATTAAATTATTATTATCATTAACTATCATTATTATTGATTCTTTTTCTCTTTGATATAACGGAAATGATGTTTCTGTCCCAAACAGGAGATTGTGTCCAGATATATCATTTTTTCAACAAGGAACGGAGTATCCTTGCGAGGCAATTGTGGAGGGAAACGGTATAAAGCGATTGCACAAAAGAGTTCAGCATACCGTGTTGCGAAGTGCTAATGTGGAAAGAAAAGGTCTTGGAGTGACTAAGGTATTCAATTAAATTACAAAAATATAATTGATTCAAACGAGAAAAACATAATTAAAACGTTGATAATAAGAGAAAGATTAATGTTTAGGTGATAAGAAGCAATTAACTAAAGTAATTAACTATCTAAGTAATTATCTAAAGTAATGAATTAAGAAATTAAAAGTTGTGCAATTAAAATGCATATATTTATAAAAAATGTTTTTTTTAATGTAGATAGCAGTTCCAGTAAGAAAAGCAGCCGAGGATTATGCACCACTGGAACAAGGCAGCGAGGCACATTGGGAAGTCTTGGAACGAATATTGTTTTTATATGCAAAGTTAAATCCAGGACAAGGCTACGTACAAGGAATGAATGAAATCGTCGGACCAATTTATCACGCTTTTGCATGCGATCCTAATTCCCAATGGAGAGGTACTTGAAAATATATTATTCAATGAATTAAAAGTGTTCGCATTTATGTAAATTATTTTTTTTTATTTTGGTTATAATGATTTCTTATTCATTTGAATTAATTAATTTTGATTTAATTTTGTCCAGAACACGCAGAGGCTGACACGTTTTTCTGTTTCACCAATTTGATGGCAGAAATTCGTGACTTTTTTATCAAATCATTAGACGAGGCGGAGTTCGGCATTAATTCCATGATGAGCAAATTAACGCAAGAATTGAAAGCGAATGATCATGAAGTTTGGTTTCGGTTGCACCAGCAGGAATTGTGTCCGCAATATTACAGTTTTCGGTGAGAATATAATCAATAATTTATATTTATTAATATAAATTATTCTTATATTAATACATTTATTATATTTATTAATATATCTCTTCATTTATATTTATTAATATAAATATAGTAAAATGATATAATTTTATTTTATAATTAAATAAATAATAATTAAATGCCATTTTTAAGATGGTTAACATTGCTGCTGTCCCAAGAATTTCCACTGCCAGATGTTATGAGACTTTGGGATTCACTTTTTTCCGATGAACATAGATTTAACTTTCTTATTCATATTTGCTGCGCTATGATTTTGTAAGTATTTTATACCTTTATGAATTTTTGTAAAAAAATACAAAAAATAATAATTATTATTTAAATTGTTTCAGATTGTTACGAGAACAATTACTGGAAGGCGATTTTGCCTCTAATGTCAAATTGCTGCAGGTAAATAGATTATTTTCACATAAAAAATATTTTATATTTGAAAAAAATTTGCTTGATTTCTTTTTTTAATAAAATAAAATGATGCAAATTTAATTTCACTTTGCAGAATTTCCCGTCAATGGACATCCAAATCATCTTAACAAGAGCAGCTACACTTTATGGAATGTCCTTAAATTTATCTTAAAGCAGCGGACATTTGTATTGTTTAGTATCAAATTTATATATACATTCATTATATTATTATTAATTTTTTACAAGTAAGATTTTTTATTACTTTCTCTTCTTTTTACAACGAATTTTACTTTATACTCTCGAGTTAAAGCAATTCGATTGATAAAACATTATTTATTCAACTTGAATGCAAATTTTTATCAAGTTTTTTATGTTTCCATGTAAAAAGCACTGAGATTGATACCAATTTTACATAAATCAAAATAATTAACAATAACATTTTTATGCATTTTATAGCTTTTACATTTTCTTTTTTTTTTTTTCATTACAGATTTTAATGTAACGGAATTTTATAGCAATTTTATACTTGTTTTTAAACATATACGAAATCGTACATTTTTAATGCGAAAACTTTTTTATAAAAAACACAAAACGTGAAAGTAATTGGAAAATAAGATTTTTCGTAATTAAATTATAATGTTCGAATAATCATTTCTATAATACAATTATTTGTAAAAAAACATGAGATTAGAAGTGCTTCCGTATTAACGTTTGTTTCAAGTATTTTGTACATTATCTACGATTGTATATATCGACTTATGACTATTATAAGCCAGACATATATTTTGTATACAAATATTCATATTTTATTATTTGCTAACGCAATACGTAATTATATACTCACTTGATTTTCTTGTATAAAGATAAGTTTATCTAACATAACATATATATTCATATAACAATAAAATGATTCACTCAAAAAACAACAAATTTATTATTTTATTTTTGTTAATTAACAAAGGATCAAAGAAGTGAAACATGATCTTGGATTATATATAAATATCTTTTATTAGAATTGAAAATATATAATTGTATATTATACCACGGAAAAACAAATTAACTATGGATAAAATAGTGTATAATAAAAGCGAGAGGCGTAACATTCTTGTTTATACTATTTTTATAAACATCGACATTATTGAAGTAAAACTTATTATTACGATAGAACTGTAAATGTCGTACAGCTTCGACTAAACTAATGAATTAAGACTGTGTAATTTCACTTTGACATACAAAAAAGACTATTTTGTGAAAATTAAAAAAAATTACTATATGTGTGTAGACGAATTTTGTTTAAAGTAATGATGTAAAAATATTGAATAATACTTCATTCTCATTTCTTTGTGTATACAATATTTTGTAAGGAATGTTATTAGATAAAACCAGTTTATCTCATTTGCTCGGAATTATTGTTACTCATCTTAGCTACTAAAACAGTATATATATATATGATTAATCCTGCATGAACATTTCTGACAATATTTTTCTCTGGATTTGATAATAAACCGTCGATCAAATATACATTTATAAAATGAAACTGAACAAAGAAGTAATTGAAAAAAGTGATTTTGATTTTGTTTACAGTATAAATATATAATACAGTAAGTTAATAAAATCTAAAAGAAGTAAACTATGAAATCTTACAAGAATTTCATACTTAAATCACAACTATCGATAAACCGAAGTTGAGAATACAACAATTTATTAAATAATAAAAGTTAATCTACTTTTTGATATCAATGAAAGGAACTTAAAAATTGAATTCCATTTTCCATCATTTATTGCTTTTTTCGAATTAACGAAAATTCCTTTTTTTTTTTTTTTTTTTT
>JABFPJ010000400.1:0-42993 GCA_022817425.1 Gryon sp. ZL-2020 | reverse complement strand
ATTTTTTTTTTTTTTTTTTTTTTTTTTTTTTACTTGGCCAGAGACACTACTGTGTCTCTTGATAATAGAAATTTAATTAACCAAAAACAGTAAAAAAGGACTTTGTTGTGATAAACTTGGAGAATTAATATCATTTTTACTGCAAACATCTACAATGTTTGTCATTCAAATATTTAATTTATCAGTTTTACTCTTCATAAATTATTTTCAGTTTTCGTAATGAAAATTCGTTTTATTAACATGAATAAAATTTTACTCTGCTAAAATTTTGAAGTAAAAATAAAAACGTTATAATGAATAACGTAAAGCATAATTTGATAATTAGAAACCTCATTGAATGAATTTTCATTGCCGTAATATAACTGTATTATATTATTTTATATTAGCATTAATTATGAGCTTATAATCAATTAACACATTTTTTATTGACTTTTTTATTTTTTATTTTAGTTTACTAAACTATTTAATAAAATGTTTAAGTTTAAATACAATATATTATGTAACGTGTCAAAAATAAATAAATAATTTGTCAGAAATAAAGTAACTTGTTTGCTATATTTCATACTTTTTTCCATCGTGTACATGGAAAACTGTCTGATTTTATTATAGCTCGATGTGAGTTGGCAAAAAAAGGAAACTCGCAAACATTATAATTTAAACATTGAAAAAGACAAGCCCAAGTGCGGCAACCATAAATTACAACTAAGAAGGCAAGAATTAAAACATTATTCAATCAATTCATAAATAAGCGATAAGAAACTGTTACTTCCATTCTTACATGGCTCGACACTGTACAACATTAATTCACCTGAATATGCATATTTTCTAACATTGTATATCTCAAAGAAACAATAATCGCATTACTTCCACCGACAAGCGGATATTCATTATATAAGTTAAACAGCAAATAAATACCGGCACAATTGCATCCAAATAATGAATTGTAACGTCATTATTTAATATATTAATTAATATTAAGACATACAAATTAATGATATTTCTTCTACATTTTCCTCATCTTACAAAACTTTATAATATATTGAAAAAGGTTGTAAGTTCAAATATATGCTGATTTTGTAATGTTAAAAAAAGTAGAAAAAATTAAAAAAAAAAGAACCGTCAATATTATTGACATAATCAGTCGCGATAACACGCGACTGTCCTTCGGGTCAATAACACTGTCCGCGCGATTTCACAATTGCACGCTTCGCTAATTGTAATCTCGCACAACTGTTGGCTGCGCGACGAACAAATCGACGTTTGACTCGTTGACTCGACGCTTCTGCGAAAGAATTTGGCACATTCGACTTTCTAAGTCAATTGTTCAAATCGTAATACGCTTCGTACTAAGAAAAAAAAATGCAAAAGTGTCACCTCGGCGATATATTTACGGCACCAATTTATTTTTGACTTAATGTTCAATCGAACTCGTACGTCATTTTCGTAGAAAATGACATACGAATATTTCTTTGGACCGAAAACGAAAGACAAGTGTTGATATGATATAAATTTTGTAAAAGTACTATTTATATTTACTTTTACATTTTTATAATTGAAATTTAACATTTTTCAAAAAAAACTTGGTTGGAGTTTTATTAACTTTCTTCCTTCGAAGAAACTTTAATTAAATTGGAATTTCAAAATAATATGAATGAATAATGTGGAGCAAAAAAAGAGAAAAAGTACAAAAACAATGTTAACCGTTTCATTTTTTTCTCTTTTGACTTCCTTTTTTGTCTTGGGATTGATTTATTTTTTGAGATAAGAAATTCGTCATGGCCAAACGGTGAAAAAAACACCCGACCAGAAATAGCCATGACAGTGACGAAACAGTGAAAAATTGTAATTTGTAGTGCAAGTTACGTAGAAACTGTGTCTGTCGTTTTCGCGCACATTGAGTCAGAACGGGCAGTGAGAGTCGCAGCGAGCTCTAAGTGCGTTGAACTTCTGCAGTGAAAGTTTCTATTATACCACTGGCCTTACCTTACTTTTCCTATGGCAAGCTTCGAAGCGTTGTGTCATAAGCAACTATCGAACAAATTTCGACAAAAATAACTATTATTCCAAATAAATTACATTTTTCACATTAAAAAATAATCAGATCAACGTTGTTTTCCAATAGAAACGTAAAAAGCTATAAAGAAAATTTGCATATTTTTACATCAATTTCATTTTTGCTTTGACTAATTACAGTTAATTCATTACTAAAAGTATTTTATGTTTATATCTTGAATTAACATTCTTTAAAGAATATTCATTTTAAATATTTTACTGTGAATTTTTAAATAATGCAATTAATTTAACTAATTAATCTAAAATGAAATTTATTCAATAATAATTAAAGTACAATCGACTTAATGAATTGTCACACCAAAAACTTTTTGTCACTTCGGAACGGTAAAGTTTAATAAGAAAATGGACGTCACGATTTTTGCTTCCTGATACAAAAAAGGTCAAGACGGAAGTGCGTATGAAGTTTAATTGGCCGTGGAGATGGGTTAAGAAATGTTGTGGTAGTACAGTCGTTCCACGTCGCAGCTGATGCATCTTTTGCTTTAGTTGTTTTGTTGCGCAAACAAGAACATGATGAATGAAACATCTCACTTTGGAAAAAAACGATAGAAAGAGAAAGATAGAAAAAAACATCCGTGATTAACTAATGACAAAGCGCTCTTGCATAAGTAGCCATTATATAAACTTCGTTTGAACATTTTATAGACGCGTGAAACTTTACTAATCGTTTTATTTATTACTTAAAAAAAAAACAATTTTGACCAAGTTGAAAATTTGAAATTTAACATTTGAAAATGTTAACAAACACTTATGATAATTTTATTTAGTAACTAATTCAATTATGAATGAAACATTGTTATTTATAATTATTGCAATTGATATTACATGCTACGGCTTAAAATATACTTCCGTGTAATTTGACGATTATGAAACGACTCTAATACTTTATAACGAGACAAATGCATATGTATAGAAAAAAAATAAGAGCGAAAAATATTGAACCGTAACATAGTTGCAAATCGACTTTCTATTCCGGCGCACGACGTAATCGAGTGGAGTTGGTTTCCGGCGAGCGATGCTCAAACGAATCGCGGAAGCCGTACATCGTTGAGAAGGAGAGCGAGGGCACACGAATGCGAGACGGGAAGAAAAATAAAAGAACAAGCAAAAAAGAGCCATAAGCATAGTTTGTGCGCATGGAAAAGGAAGTCGCGGGGGCGACTAGACTTAGGATGTCATGACGTGGGAGAGTCACTTTCACTCCAGGATTCCCTCCTTCTCCTCGTGTTTCTGCCCCTCCGCGGCTCTTAACGGTAAATTCTGCAAGATTTGCCTGGTCGCGAATCACGACTTCCCTTGAAATCGTGACAATGCCTCCACCTGGGCACCTCTTTCAAGTACGTACACATAGCGGGAGAAATTTCGCTGTTTGCTGATGCTTTATGAGATTCCCGCGGCCGCAGAGGACGCGCTCGCTTGAACTTTACTCGCTTTCTACGGAAAGATCCGCGACTTTGATACACGTTTGAATGCTGAGCCATTTGATGCATTTTTGTCTTTCTTTTGACCATTTTTGTTGCCGTTTTATATTTCATGCCATTGATATTTCATGGGCAAAAATAAAGATACGTTTAATTACTCTGCGAGATTACTATCGGACAATTCATGTTTAAATATAATTACATCCAGAGAAACTATTCAATAGTTGGCATTTTGAAAGTTTTCTTTAATTTAACTGTTGCCAGTTATTTGAAAGAAACTAAAAAGTTGCGAAAAATGTGTGGAAGTTCTTAACAAGGACAGTATGAATGAATGAATATTTTGTATGAAAAAGTAATCTTGAAAGAAATTATAAATTAGTTGACTAAAATTATTATGAATTACAGACTTTGTTAGTCAAATGTTGACACATCGTTATATTGTAAGAAGAGTCTGCAAACCCAGGCAAAATTTGTGAAAGTGCTGAAGACTTTGACCTAAATTCGAAAACTCCAACGGGTTTTCTTAGAGAACCTTAATTTTGATGTTTCTTGTACACAACGGGGAATTATTGGCTTGTAACTAAATTAGAGTTCGTCCTACTTTTCGTTTATTTAGTCGCGTAAAATTAAAACATAACATAATGTCCAGAACCAATAAATCTAGCTGATAATTAAATTATATGTATATGTTTGTATAGTACCTAAGAACAATATATTATTAACTTTAAATATAATATAATATTTTAATATAAAATATAATATAAATATATTATTTATTGTATGAACAAAAAAAAAACGATATACACTTCAAGGAATAATATTTTTATGATAATGATTTTTAGCTATTACATATCTATTACATAATGAAAAAAATTAATTAGCAAATTCAAAAGAATAATGTTGTACATTAAAATTTGTATGTACAAATGAATTTAAAAAATGCGAAAAGTGAGCAACAATCATAAAACCATAATGTTAATATTATAATTGTGCACTTTATTATATAAATATACGAAATATGCATATTCTATGTGTATATTATTCTATGTTATGCCGTGTTCTTTTGTTTTGTTAACCTAACTCCAGGTTAGATTTAGTTGATAGTTTAGCGACAAAACTCATGTTCTTTTGGAAAATTACGTAAACCTGACTCACTTTTTTAAAAGAACATATATGTTCTTTGCAAAACTGTCATCTAAACCTAACCTGAAGTTAGGTTAATGGAGAAAAAGACAACGTTATTATTCACATAAAATAATAAAGTAAAAATTGTAGTAAAATTTGCAAAATATTTCCAAAAAAAATCTTGCAGAATATATGTATTCAACTCAATGTTTATGTTTAAGATGAGGGCAAAAGTCTGCTGTCCCAAAGTTAGGGTCTTAGTTACATACAAACAAATGATATTTTAAAATTGAATTATATAAAGCAATCAGTACCATTAAAGGATAAAGGAGAAATATTTTCAGACATCCAAAGCATTTTTCAAGAATTAATATTAAAATAAACAGATGTGTATCATTATTTTCATAAAAATAGAAAATCAACAAAAAAATATAAATAAATTATTATTACATAACCTATTATTTTAACCAAAAGCAGAAAGTAACGATTTCGTGTATAAATGCATTATCAATTTGATTATTAAAATATATTCTCCAAAAATGTTAAAGCTGATACTTTCCACTTAAAAGGCATTATACGTTTCTATCTATAAAATTAAAAATAAAAGCAAGCATAAAACATACACAAACATAAATTGATGCATGCATTTTTTCGTATATTCGTTAATTTATTAATTTAATTATGTATTTACATATATACATTTATGTATACGTGCAAATCTTATATGAACACTGTGTATACACACGTACATATTATAACGAGATGGCGAATGCATGCATAGGTTACGCAAGAATGGTGGCGTGTGTGAGACTGCTGACCCACATACGGCGCAGAGAGCAAGGACCCCAGTGCACCGCACTCACACGCTCAAACGCACACGGACATACGTCACTCACACAACGTCGAGCGCGCGATGTGTATGTCAGTGGTATCTGAGTGTGCGCGCGCATAGACGAGACATTATCTATGCGCGAAGCAGTGAACGACGTGTGTGCATGCGCCAAACAATGTACAAGATGTGGTAGTGTCCAACGTGGGGCAACCAACAAGCGGAGACGAACACCGTTCACACTTGCGCATCAACACCCGCGCGTCATCTAGAATTTTAAGTCGCGCCAACCACGTGGCGTTTATACATATTCCTTTTTGTTTGTTTGTTTTTTTTTTATTTAATTTTTAATTTAACATCTGATGAAAATGTAAAAATTATTATATAGCAGATTTGCAGTTGGATTAAAACTAAACATTTTTAGTTGTATTTTTATTTTTGTAGAATAGACAGGTTCTTCAATTAAAACGGATTAAGTTTGATTAAAAAACGTTGATATAAAATAGATTGTGCTTCAGATAAAATATGCGTTAGATAAACAAATTGAATAGCTTTTCAATAATCCTGCAATTTAATTGTTCTACATTAAAAATATGTGTTTTTCTAGACTGTTCTCTTATTAAATTCTGTATATTTAACTTGATTAATTTGCATAAAATAGTTCTTTATTGTTTGATTAATATGTAAATGAAAGTTAAGTGACTGAAATGCAGCAATTTATGGTCGAACGGCACCAAGTTCGCGAGTTTCTAATCGCCCTTAATATAAACTTAACCACGAAATGCTATAAAAGCTTGGATTTTTGCACGGTAGTACGACAATGTCACAAGTATCAGCAGATTCAATCGCATCGAAGAAGCCATTGAATAAAGCCAGGTCAATAATGCCATCTATACATTCGCAGTAATCGTTTTCACTCTCAATATGGTTGACGCTCATCTATCAAGTCTGAGACTTGACAGATGGATAGCAAAATCTCGTTATCAAGTATTCCGAGAACAAGTCCAGTCCTCAACAAGATACAACTTATAATTTCTCAATCGTTAACTTGTACGATCCTATGCGACTTTTTCACTTTATTTATATCTTTATTCATTTATTCCTCGTTTTTTTTTACTTTTTGTTCATTTTCTATTACGTTAATTTCTTTTCTCCCAAGAGTTCATCTGTTTCTATTTTTTCTTCTGTTTACTCCAAAGTTACTTTTATCATTTAAAAATGTTTCATTTTAAATGTAGTTATAATTTTTATTTTGTCAGTTTTATATTTATGTGTATAAAAAATGTGTAGTGTTATATATGTGTGTGACAATTTCAAAGATATTGTAGATGGAGTAATGAAAAAGTTGTGTGGTGTACTCTTGGGTGATATAATGGATGCGATCAGCATTAGAGCATCGTAATAATTAGTTGTCTTTCTTTTTCTGATACTTGCAGGAATTATGACCCTTACGAGCAGCCCGTGTGAGCTAGAAAACATGAGCTTGTTTCAAGACCTCAAGTTGAAAAGGAGAAAGGTCGACTCCCGATGTAGTAGCGATGGTAAGTCACTCTGCAAACTTTATTTATTCATCCGTTCTTGACAAAAATAACGTTCTGATAAATCGATAAAACCTACTTTGTTATTTTTGTAATATTTTCAGAGACGTAGCTTTATTAATATTATTTATATACATAATACAGAAAGACTATTCTATGAAAATATCGATCGATTTAATGAAAATATGCAAACCACTGTTAAAAAGCCTTTGAACTAATTAAGATGATATTTCAAAGCAAAAATATTTCTCTAATTATATAAATTATAAAGTAATAAATCATGTATTAAAAATTGATAATACGTTTTTCCTTTTAATTGAGAAATTTGTTCAAATAATTTAAATTTGTAATTTTACTAAAGAAGAATTCCAGTAAAATTAAAATTACGTAATCAGAATAACTATTTTCATCGTTACTTTGCAAATTTTAACGAACTAAAATACAAAAATATGATTACGATTGAAATTTGTTAATTACTGGCATATGTCTGATTAAACTTTTATATATATCACTTGTATGTGGAAAGTAGCGTTTTATAAATGTCAGACACAAAAGTTCTACCACTACTGACAGTTCATTTTCTATCGCACTTAATACATATCGGAGTGTAGCATAATTTTTTCTATCATTTAATAATCGTGCAAGTAGTAGAGATCAATATTTTCAGAAACTAATAAATCCAATCAGAAATGGGCAAAAGCCCATTACTTAATTAAATCATATATTTAATAATTATTAAAAATAATACAATCAAGTAGTAAAAAATTGCATATTTATCTTATAAAAAAGGACTGTTTTCAACTAAAAATAGAGGTACCATAGTTATTATTAGTGAAACCAGTGAAAATATGGATTTTAATTCAGAAAGTAATTGAAAAGTAATTGAATTTTTAATTACCCATTACTTTTGTAAATAAAATTAAATTATAAATTTAAACTTAGCAAAAGTAAGATCATAAATAGAATTATTTGTTTATTTGACTCTACAACTTGCCAAATAACAACAAAGTTTTCAATTATTTTCAAAATGTATAATACTTTTCCAATTTTTAAAATTTATTATAAGTAATTGGGTAATTATTTTTGCCCATCTCTGAATCCAATAATATTTAAATTCGTGAACAATTTCTTTATTTAAAATAAATTATCGTTGGTAAATGAATCAAAAAGACTGCTGAAACAAAGTGTTTGATGATATTTCAAAATTATATCACTTTAGCTTAGCGTATTAAAATGTCGGAAACGAAATAAAGTAATTTTGAACAATAAAATGATTCTCAGTTGGCGTCAATTAGCGCGTGAAAGTTAGCTCATAATTTGCAGTTTCTCGCTTGGGAAAATTGATTTTATTGTCGAGTTTCCGCATAATTGTATACGACTTATATAATTTCCGCGCGATGCCGATAAGTATTGAGGGTTCAAGATGATATCGTTCTTTTGCAATCGTTGCTCTATGCGGTCACGAATTTCAAATTTTATGTAGAGCGGTGATAAATGTCACGCGGGGCGTTTTTCATATCTTAATTGTGCTCTTATTTTATACGTATATATAAATTAAAAGATAGAAATACTATTTCATTTTCTCTTAGCTTGCAATGATTTTACGTATACATTTCTCAACAATGAATATATGCTACTAAAATTCATTTATAAACGATGTTATTATACGAATTTTAATTGAACTGATATCTTTTATTTATTGCGTTGATAATAATATTTATAAATAAAATATTTCAAATGTTTTTTATTTAAAGTAAATAAACACGTTATGAATTTCCGTACAAATTGTTTTTCATTTTATGTGAATATTATTATTATTATATATTTTTTATTGATAACATAATTATAATAATATTTTTGATGAATTCCAATTTTAAATGAAATATTATTTCTTATATATGATATGAATTATAATTATGATACGTATTGGAATCAAATAAAATGCGAAATAACCGTTACGTTACTTTGAAATTAATCATTATTTCTTTTGAATAAGTATTGAAAAGGGCATTTATTTATGATAAAATTTTTTTAAGTTATATATAATTGCACAACTATTCATCGGAAATTTAATTAAATATTGTTTTAGAAAATTAGACACTTCGTGTTACAATTTTTTTTCAACCATGCAATATTAAAAACAAAAGTAAAAAAGTATTGCTCTATAATTTTCATTAATTGAAAGTTTGTTAACACTAGGCCTTATATAGTGTATAATTAAACGAAATTCTTTCAAAGTATCAATATCTTTTTTGTCTTCTAAAGATATTTGAACCTAACTATCATCACTACTACATGAATATAAGTATATAAAATATTACATAATTGAAAAACGTAATTCTTAACTACAGGATATACACATTAACATAAAGCATACAAAATCTATATTTGAACTATTGATTAAAGAACTGTTCGTTTTTATATAAAAGTTGAATGAAACTATAAAAAACTGTGTAATTAGATTGAATATTACGTAAAGAATTAAATATGTCTAAAATATGAGACATTTTGTTACTTTTATTGATAACTAAACTATTTTAGTTATAAAACATATTGTATCATATTATAATGTAATAATAAAACTCAATAAACAAATTTATTTATACTAATTAAGTTCATAACTGCTTATCGGAAGTTGAAAAATAAGAACATTTAAATATTATTGTGCATCCTGTCTTAAATTAAAAAAAACATAGTTATATATACATATATATAAGATATACATATGAAAAACAAGTGTCGTGTCAATGTATTGGCAGTACAAGCGACGTGTACTCATAATACTTACAATCACATCTCGGCCTTGTCAATTACATTCCTTCCTTGACCTACACGAACGACCGCGGTTTCGCATCCTTTTGCATTGCAAGTGTTCTCGCGTCAACTATTGCGTTCAAACGCGTCTATTTTATCATTTATTCGTTACTTTTCTCATTCCATAATCGGCTAATTTTGAATGTGAACAAATGAATAAAAGATGTTGCGAACTAAGAGTTAATACACAATTATTAAACATGCGCAACATTATTCGCAAAACTTTATTGTACATTTTGTCTTTTTGGCAAAATCTTTTGTGACATAAATTGATAACAAAGTTTTTCAATGAAAATTCACTTATTCATTTATTTTTCATTTCCTGACGAAAAAATTTGTTTTCTAAAAAATTGAAGGGGAAAAAGATAAAAATATATTATACATCGTTTAATATTATATATTACTCTAGAAAAGTGTTATAAACAGTTTTTTGTCACTTTTTATGTTTAAAATTGTCTTGCTATATTATTGTGTATATATTTTTATAGATCAAAGTTATTATGTAATATAATAAATATGATTTTTTATATTTATCTTCGCTATGATCATAACTGAATACTAAGCAGACGTCTTAGGTTGTGCCCTACATTCGCAAATTCATACAACGTTCTTGGAATGTTGGAATGAATTTTTGAATCGAATCATTTTGAAGACATCAATGCAAAATGTAAAACCATATTGTACTGAAAAATTTAGCCCAGAATGCACAATGAAAAAAAAGAACTACAGATAAAAACAATGCTTCAATTTGATTTTTCTTTATCTACCTTTTTGTTCGCCACAAACTTTTACTCGTCTTATTATTGCAATTGCAATAAAGAAATGATAAATTGTCATGCATTTGACTTTATCACTAATTCTGAGTTTTCTTATCCAACTGCATTCAATGTTAACTTTAATGTTTCATTTAGAATAAATATATGATTTTTGTGTAAAACGAAGGATAAGGTTAACTATGATAAACACAATTCATTTGTATTAAAGAAAGACATAGACAGAACGTTATTTTTGTTGAAGATATTTGATAACTTATCACCGGGTTTTTATCCTGTCATGTTTTTTTATCATCTATGCAAAAGAAGTTTTTGCTATTAAGATATTTAATTTTTGTTTTCATATATATTTAACAAAAAACACTGCTAAATTATTTTTCCGAGTTGCGACAGTTTGCGCGCAGTTTTCCTAATGCTAAGTGAATTCGAAGAAATTTAAAAGTTACTAAATTGTATTTTAATCTTTAACTCTGCTATATTAAATTTCGAATCCGCTTACACATCCTCAGATTTCTCTCTCACCTCACAAACTTACTTTTTTTTCTTTTTTTTTACATCCATCAACCATTTCAGCCGACAAACATGTTACGTGACTAAACAAGTGACCATTTCTTTTCGGCCAACTCATGAAAAAGCCAAATTTGACTGCGAGGTATAAAATTTAATTAAACATTGTTAGACAGGCGTTTTAACATGAATAAGGTATTATTACGTATCATTTCTTAGCCACCTAATTTACATACGTATAACATAATTATATGCGATCTTTGTAACAAGTTGTTTGCATTGAAGTTGATAATGACTCATTTCACTGTTGAAGTTGTATGTGACTGATAATTTTAACGTGTTAAGAGTTAATGTTAATATTGCTGTTAAGGTTGCCTTAACTATGTTGATTTGCAAGTCTTCTTTACGATATCTTGAAGATAACGATTAGATATAACTGAAAACAACTTATGAATGAACAACGACTTATTGAAAATTAAAAGATAACTTTTTTATGGTATTACTGAATTATAGAATAAAATTGTTATACAATTCATTTATTAAAGATATGCATAAATATTGTATAGTAACACCATTATATTACATGTATGTTTTGTAAAGTGACACAATTTTTTATTATATATTTATAACGAACGTTTACTTACATAAATCATTTATCTTAAAGTAATATGAGAAACATGCATATAAAAAAGAACATAAAACTTGCTTTTTTGATAAACACTGAAAACAATATCGTTTCAAATACATTATTTTTAAGAAATGGTCACTTTTCACAAATTTCAAGGGAAATATTGATAGAGCTCTGACTGTATGATGATTATGTTGTGTAATTTTTAAATTATAACAGAACGTAAACACGATTACTTCTTATAGTATTAAATTGAAATCTATGCATTTTATTTGAATTTATTATATTATCGTTTTTTAAGATTATATTAAGTTTTTTGAGATTACTTTAACTTAGATCATTTGCTGTCTACATGAAACCAAATTTGAAATAATGTTAAAAAATGTTTTTAAACAATTGTGTAACCAATCAAATGTTTTTAAAACTTACAAGAAAAAAATTAAATGCAACATTTTTGTCTTTTGATTATACGCATTGACATGACTACATACTCACTATTATTGCATCATAACAAATTAATACGTATTGCTAATAATGCGCGAAGGTTAATCAGGATTAATCCAATTTTCATGCTTTCCCCATAAACAAAAACCAGTTGACTGTATCTGTTACAGATGACGTTTACAAGATAATACATATCTAATTTCATATATTAAATAATTTAATTAGATTAGATTTTTTGTATTATTCATTAAATATATGCAAACACAAAAAAAGAAGACAAAGTAATTTTTACTGGGTTAATGCTTTACGTGCAAGCAAACAGTTTTATACAAATATACATAATACATTTTTAACGTAAAGTTTTCATTCCAGTTTATTCATAGTTATACTAAGTATAGTTACTAAGACTCATTTCAATTTTTTATTATAAGCATGTTATTATTATAATAAATATTAATTCATCAAGTACTTTACGTATGACCATACACTTAGTACCTTTATTGTTAACTTATAATGGAATAGGTCACAATTAAAGCAGTTTTCAGTAAGCGCATATGCACTTATTCTAAGTTATAAATTATTCACTTATTATGTACACAGTAAAAAATATCTAGATTTCAGTGCAAAAGTATACAAATTTAGCAGTAACTTTGTACTCGAAAAGGCATAAAAGTATCTAAAAATGTATATGATTAGCTTTTTTTGCATAAGTTGTTATAAAATTCATATTTTTTCGACAATAATTTTGAGTTTGTACACGAAATCGTGTAAGTTGTGTGTAAAAAGGTTAAAAAATGTTTACTGTGTATATATTACTATACACTCAAAATATAATGTATTGAATTACATATAACACTTTCGTTATTTGTATATACTTTCTTCAAATTAAAAAAAAGTACACAACTTAATCACTGAGACTCTATCAAAGCATTTCCGCATCTCGTTCATCAATTCATCAAAATCTCGAATCCCATAAAATTGTTCAAAAACTGGAAATCTAGAAAAAAAATCGGGAGAAAAAATGAGTACCTGGCGTTAAAATGTCGGCATACGTGGAATAAAAGTTCGCGCAACTACCCTTTTCTCAGACTCCCCAGTATCCCTTGGATCAGCTGGCTCGCCGCTCGGAATCCCGCCGACGGACGCGCCCTCACCCATAAACTTTCCTGCTCCAGGAGAGAGTGTGGCGGACACGTCGACATCGTCGCCGGACGCAAACATGCCAGGCTCGCCGGGCTGCCCGGTAGTCAAAGTGAAAAGCGAGTACCTGCGCGGCAGCCCGAGTCCGGGCACCCCGGTGCGTGATCCCGCGTCCTGGGGTACGCCGACCACCCTGGCCCAGGAGCCAAGACCCGACCACGGCTCCGAGCGGGCCTCGCCGGACTCCGTCTTCCAGGAGGCGATGAGCTCGCGAGTCGTTCAGGATGAGCAACATCAACGCTCGTGTACGCCGGCCCCGCCGCCTTGGTCCTCGCCTCACTCGCCAATCCAAGCGGTGTCCACTACGCCCATCCGACAGGAACCCACCAGCCGCACCGACAGTCCCGACAGAAACAACATGTCCTCCTCGCAATCCAAAGAAGAGTCCGATAACTCGGTCTTTGATGGTGGTGGCGGTCCCAGCGGAGATGGTCCAGGTAATTTATCATTTGTTATTATACTTCAAATATTTTACATTATTTACAATATTAATATTCATTTTCCAACACCTCGTCATCAAACATGGATTTCTGTATCTGTCAATGTAGATCAGTAACTACTCAAACAGTCAACTTGAGTAATTATTGATGATGATATTGCAAAATTAAAAATTTCAATCAAGTTTACTTAATGTTTCTAACTAAAAAAATATATATTTGTCTAGATTCCCAAATAGATTTCCATAGTTCAATAGTTTCCATTTGATATAATTTCATGTAGACATATTATTATGTAAATACATACTCCAATAATAATTATTAGGTTTGATGTGAAATGAGCTAAAATAAATATTTCATATCAATTACTGACACAGTCGATTCAGTCTAAGCAAATATTACGAAAAACTAAAATCAATAATAATAATATTTTAAAATGTTCGTGTGCTTTTTATGTTCACTCCAATTTTATTAAAGTTATCTTGTAAATGCATATAATTTGCATATATTTAAAAAAATGATTTTGGGTAGATAAGATCAGTACTTATAAACTATTTAATTATACTAGATCATCTATAATCATAATTATACTTGATTGTGTACATTTAATTATAATGCAAAGACCACTTTAAACCGAAAATTCATTTTGATACACAATTTAATTAAATGGAAATAGATAAGCTTTTGTTCAAAAAATTTAATTAAACCACTTTGTTAGAACTTTTCAATATAACATTTTTTAATAATAATAATATAAATCAAGATATACGGTTGAATTAATATTTAATCAATCTTTAAAAAATATAAATAAACAAATATAACATTTAACTATATTTAATTATATTGTACACTATTGTGAATATATGTTTTAAATAACCCATAAGTAATAAATCTTATTTTATATCATTAACTATGATTAATATAGACTAAGATGATGAAATACTGCAATTCACATAGCAGTATTCTAATGTAAATAATTATTATAATCGGTCATAGAGAGTATTATGAATCCTTCTTATGTCTTCTTCATATAGATTAACCAAGAGATCCAATTTACTAAATCTGCGCATTAAATAGCACAGACAAACTATTTCACAACAACCTATTTGCTGTACGTTTATACTTTTCACTGCCTTATATTAAAATATCTTCTTTTATACTTTCTAAATTATTTAATAAAAACATTCTTCTATAATAATTTGATGATTATCAACCTAGTTTAACTTTGCTTTTGATGATTCATGCATAAAAATGGATAAATCAATAATAAATAAAATATAAACAAAATTGCAGGTCCAGGAGGCGGCAATAATCGCACCGAATCGTCCGCCCAGCCGAGCCATAGGGATAGTCCATCGTCACAATTTAATCCCAGTATAAGTCCTAACGAAAGTAGCTCACATGGAAATCAACCACAAAATCCACCACGACCACGAGCACCCTCGGTACCACCTCATCTATTAGCGCATCATCAGTTCTGGTCGCAAAATCAAAGCGTACAGGGTTTTACTACTCAAAGGTTACTCAATGGCGTTATTAGTAGCGCTGTCAGTTACGGTCAGAATTTGGGATCGAACAACAATACAAATGTCTCGAACACGACACCAACTTCAACTCCAAATAGTGGGACAAATAGCGGTGTCACAAACACCACAAGTGCATGTAAGTTACTATAACATCTGTCATTAACTCTCCTCAAAAGTATAACACATTATCACTTTCCTTTAAGTGAACGTTAGAATCGCAAATTCTAATCTATAATGAATATAATTTGAATTGATGATTTGTTTTTTACAAAGGAAATAGTCATAAAAGATATGGAAAAAATCATATTTTTAGACCTTCTTATATAAAAAGGATTTTATTTTATATTCAAGAAATTTGAAATTAAGTGGTCACAATGATTTTGATGCAAATTTAGATTGTGCAACAAAAGTTTCTGCGAGTGGAAAATTTTGCATTCAAGTAAACATCAACATGCAACAACGTCACCGACAAATAAGCAATTCCACGTTGTACAATCTAAATACTTCGTCTTCGCACGTATCTCTTTGTCAAGGAGAGATCGAAATGTAAATAAACTTAAAATTCAACTTCACTAATAATTACGTCTGATTTGTGTCAAATCACACTTGATATTTAAATTGATAATATAGTGATTTTTTATTAAAAAATATCTATCATAAAATATTAAAAACTTAATTATTTTATAATATTATTTTGGAAAATGTTTTTCCTTAAACAATAAATTGTATTTTACCTTGATATTATAATTTTGTTGTTCACACTATTGCAGTAACATAAATAATAACAATATTTGCATCCTTAAAAGTAATAATATAATAAATATTAGAAGATTGGAACTTTCAAGGAGAAGATCCTTTAAACTTTTGTATCCCTCTTTAAGTTAATTTAAAAGTTTCACACGAGTTTTCACAACAAAATCTGACATATAACTTTTTCATTCTTACAAATAAATGTTCACTTAATAACACATTTTAAAGTGGAAATTAAGATTCCGCGAAAGCTCTTGTTACCGATTTATTGGAAATCAAGTTTGAATTTTAATTTGGAATACAAGTTTAAGATATTTGCAATTTTCATAGCCAGCAAGTAATGAAAATAAAATTAAAATTCATGAAAAATCAAATATTTTACTGATTTTATGTCTGAGCTGTTACAATTGAACCACCTATCTAAAAACAAATACACATTTTATATTTCATTTGAAAACTTTTAAAATCGTTATAATAAACTATATATTAATATTTAGAACATTAATTTAAATGCATAAATTTAAATACATTGTAAATATAATAGACTACGGAAAACCAATTTATTACGATAACAGATTATTATTTTACAAATTAATGCAACACCGTCGGTGCCAATTCATATTCAGAAGTCTTTTTGTTAATAAGGAAATAATTTTTAAGAAGCTCAGAAAAATGTTTCGTACATTTGCAAGTTGTATTAATAATATTATTAATAGCTTTACTAATTAATTACTTTAATATTGCAAATTACAAATATTATTCGTATCAGTAAACTGCCAATTATAAATTATATTTATCATTTTTAATTTTAGTTAGCCCATTTAAGTAATAAATGAGCTAAGTAAAATGGACAAAAGAAAATGAATATTACGTATTCTTTCATTTATTTTTTAACATTATGGAATAATTAGATCTTTATTATGTAAAATTATTCTTCATACTATATATATTTAATAAAATATTTATTAAATAAATTGAAACATTATCCTCTTGATGGATTCTCATTTAATAGTAATTGTATATAGTTTCTTCTGAAGAATGTATATACTAAAATAAAAACTATCCTATTCCTATATGTAAACAATTCCTAACCATCCGCATAACGTTCTTAGTTATTTTGCCTTAAATAAAGCTATATATAAAGAAATATCTTATTATATAGATACCACTTCTAAGGAATCTTTATTTTAACCGGAAGACATTCTTGAATTAGAATTACATTTAAGAAATTATTTAGTTATTAGTATATTTACAGAAATAAATCCTCGTCTATCTACCAATACCGGTCTCACATAAGATCTTCTGTGCAGAATCGTCATCTGACATCTTACATAAGATCTCACAGCAGATTTCATATAACATTTGACTTATGAGACCTTATACGGTTTCTTATGTAAGATCTTGGATCAGACTTTATTCGCCATAATATCTTGCTTGAAATCTTCCGTAGAATTCAAGTTTTATGAATTGCCTCGGTCCGTCTATATAATAATTATGATTATAATAATAAATAAATGATGGTATGTGTTAAATAGGTGAAAGTATGAAGCCACCAGCTCAAAGGGCAACGGCGGCTCCGCCACGACCTCCCCCAACTGTGATAATGGGTGAGGTAGGTGGGGTTCGAACGATGGTCTGGACAGCGCCACCTTTAGATCCGGTACCTCCGCCAGCGGCCTCCTGGACGACAACGGCATCCGCGGCATCGTGCTCGTCATCGGAAGAGTCGGCCGCGCAGCTGTTGCTGAATCTGGGTCAGGAATCGAGAGGCAAACCACCCTGCGTTCCGTATTCGTCCGGACCGCCACTCAACATGGAAAGACTATGGGCCGGCGATCTCACGCAGCTGCCCGCTGCCCAGCAGATGCAGGCCCTCAATCTCACGGCCTCAGGCTCCGGACAGCCGTGGGTCCGAAATGGCGGCGTCGTCAAGTCTGAAGCAGCTTCGCAGTCGCTCTCGGTGGCACCACCTGCACCACCGTTGCCTCTTCAGGAACATGAGGAGGACGAAACTCCCATGATCTGTATGATTTGCGAAGACAAAGCCACGGGTCTTCATTATGGAATCATCACCTGCGAAGGGTAAGATATACATTTTTCTTACCTGAAACATTTATAGAGTGAGATGAAATAATCGTGTGAAGAATTTTTAGCATACTTATAAAAACGAAGTTAAAGGCTAATTTGTTTGTATGATGAAAAAACATTTTCAACATACTTCAGTTATCGTCATTTAGTATTGAAAATCATTCTCTCTCTCTCTCTCTCTCTTTCTCTTTCTCTCTCTCTCTCTCTCTCGCTCTAGTTGACAGTTGGAAAACGATGCTTGTAGATTCTTGGCTGCTTGATTTATCAAGTTTCCAAGTCAGGTACACCGGCTCACTTAGCCCAACATCTCGTAACATATAGAACTGATCATGATGACGCGCTTAAACGACGCCACCTGCAACTCAAAGTTCCTTCCGCGAAACTCGAATCCTTCCGACCATCTTTTAGCATGTTTGCGTCGCGCTTTTGGAATTCTCTGCCAGTTTACATCACAAATATTTTCGAATCAAAATTGAAATTATACCTCTTGTCATGTGAAATATTACCCTACTAACTTTATATTTATTTTCCAGTTAAAAATATTCGAATCACTGAAGACTCGATGACGACTCCTTAGCGATTCGTCAGCGATGCCGAATTTGGTGATGCTTCGCAAGCGACTCGCTGACGACTTGCTGTCGAATCGTAAAAAAATGACAAATTAAAACGACTCGCTGACGTATTGTTGATGAGTGCCTGACGACTCTCTAACGACTCGTTTGCGACTCAATGAGAACTCGCTGAAAACACGATGATTATACGCTAACGACATGAGCACGACTTGCTAATGATGCGCTGACGACTCGCCAGCGACTCGTTTATTACTCGCTAGCGACTAGCGTACTACTCGTTAACGAGTCAGCTTAAGTTCTTTGATTTTTTAAAATTTTTATCATTTTTCATTGCTAAAAGTAAGTAATTTAACACTTATTAATAATATTTGTTAAATATTACAATGCGAATCATAAACGAGTAGTCAACGTGTCGCTAACGAGTAATAAACTTAGTATTGCCCAGTTTTTAACTGGACATTTATGAATAAATATAGTTATAACTTTTGATTTATCGATGAAATATTGCTCTCGACAGATAATCGTATAGAAGTTACAGTTTATTAACAATATAAAAATGAATATATCAAAATACATATTGTACTATAAAGTACTCCATAAAATTATAAATTTTATCTGAAGTATGTATTTCAATGTTAAAATTAAAATTACATTTTTAAAAATAAAGAAAAAAGTCTCATCTATTTTATACAGTCTCGAGACTAATTTTCTTATTACAATTGAGACGCATCGAAAGTAGGACAATACTTTTTAATCCAATTTCCCCTAATTGGAAACATTGACTGGTAAATTGGTTTTTCTTTTGGTAGTTTTTGTAAAAATTGTATGTTCATTTCTTTGCGACTTTATTAAAAATACCAAGAAAGTTTAACAAATTAAAACAATGCAAAGCATATTCAATGACAATCAAGATGCTAAAGTACCTTTCGTCAATGAGGTTTTTCAAGTATGAACAAAGTTACAAAATTGGTTGGCATGCCTTATTTATTTGATAACCCCGTGGACGTTATTAATCCCAGTACGGCCACGAGAACCAATGATCCTTGCATCTTACGGATCGACAGAGCTTTCTCAGCGTTACTAAATTAGTCCAGGGAATTGCGTGAGCGCCACTTTACTTTCTACGAGAGTACCCATCTCTTTGACACTTTTTCTTTAAAGCCAATAACTGTGACTGGTTTAATGCACGAACACGTTTTAGCTGCGATGAAAGCGTGAATCTTTAATCTTCCTCCCTCTTCCTCTCCTTCTTTGCCTCCTCATCTTCAACCCCATCTAATTAATTAGTGCAACTCGTTTTCTGAAATAAGACACAAAAGAAAATAAAAAGAAAAATGGAGATCTAAAAAATGCACGAGATTCATGGAGCATGTTTTTACGATCGACGAGAAGCTTAACGTGAAATATTTTATGTTGAATACAACATGTTTTCTCTTTTTTTATACACAGTTGCAAAGGCTTCTTCAAAAGAACGGTGCAAAATAGGCGGGTATACACTTGTGTGGCGGAAGGTGGCTGTGAAATCACAAAAGCGCAAAGAAACAGATGCCAGTACTGCCGCTTTAAAAAGTGCATCGAGCAGGGTATGGTCCTTCAGGCAGTGCGAGAAGATCGAATGCCAGGTGGAAGAAATTCCGGAGCCGTATATAATCTATACAAGGTAATAATAACAATTATTTAAATTACATTATTCGATTTCCAAAAACATTAACTTACAAATAAATAATTATTTCTTTGTAATATATACTAAATTTATATATTGGAATATTTATATTTGTATTTTATATTATAAATAATAATTGATGTTTAACTTTGACCCAGGTTAAATATAAGAAGCACAAGAAAACGAACAAAAACACCAACATAAGTAGTGGAATGGGCAGCATGGGTGGTACCAGTAACGTTGGAGGCGTGAACGGTTCCGGGACGATATCCGGTAACAAGGGTACCATGACTTCGACAATGCTGGACAAACACATGGCCGCCGCTGCCGTGGCGCATCATAGTCAGCAACAACAACAACAGCAACAACAGCACACACAATTATCCGGAAGCTTTCTTTATCATCACAAGACATCTTCCGGAGATCCACTCAATTCCCAACCCACCCCCAATCATCCGAGCCATCCTACACACTCGGGCCATCTCGTCAACGGGACCATCCTGAAGACGGCGTTAACAAACCCATCGGAAGTAAGTATCTGCAAAAATATACTTATATGTTTCATCTCAATTCAAAAGTGATTTTTTTATAATATAAGATAAAATACTTATTAATGAGTGGAGAGAAACAATAAATTTTATTTATTATTTAAAAAATTGAAATAGTGAAAGAAAATGTTTCGTTACGAATTTATAGAATTTACCAATTTATACAAAATTAACGCAAAAGAACATGTAAACGAAAAAAGGAAAATTTGAAAAAGTCTTATACATTTTTTAAAAGTGTGATTTATTTTAAGTAAAAATAGTATATAGTTTATCATTGAAATGAAGTATGTATATAAAAAATAAATAAAGGATTTTCATTAGTATGTATTCATATGTACATTACGAACAAAACTTGTAGGCCAAAATTATATTATATATTATTGAACCAATATATTTTTACACATTTTATATTAAAATATTATTGAAATAATTTAATTATTCCTGTGCAGACTTTTATGATTAGTTTTATTTTAAAATATTATAGACAAATTAATAGAACTACGGTATATACAATTCAAAAAACAAGAGCAATATAAAAATCGTACATTTATTTATATTATTATTCTTATTATTTATAAAATAGTCTAAACATTGTAATTTGAATGTTCTAATTTTGAAAGTATAATTCATTTGGATATATATATATATCTTCATAATAATGATTAATTAATGTTTCTACGTTTATAATCTATATTTATAACAAATTTTTAAAACAAAAAATTGATAAAAATGTGTACTGTCATAGAATCATAATTCTCTTTGTAATATCAATCATCACTTCAATAAAATTAGATTAATTACTTCCACTAATTAGAAGAATCAAAATGTATGTTCACTATTTAAGTAGCCACAATTCAGAGTAGCAAATCATTTCTCATTCGAACAATAGCTTCAAAAAATTAATTAAACTTTAAATCAAGCATTATTGATGAAGTCAACATTACCCAGCAACTTTTATAGATAAACTCTCTATATCATCATGTAAATCTTACATTTAGCAACATTCAGACAGTTTATTTTATTTCAGCAACTCTATTTAATAGGGATTCAATATAGTTATCGCTTATTTTGCATCAGAAGAAAAATGTTTCGCGTAAAAGTATAACTGTAATAGCGTCCAAGATGAAATCCACAAAGATAAGGAAATAACAAGAGTTTGTCTATTCAGTTATTACATTATGTTACCTCGTGAGATTTGGACTTTAAGAAGCATAATTCGTTCGCCTAACATGTGACACGGGAAAGAAATATTCGCGCGAAAAGTGAAGGGAAATTTCTCAGTTGAAATCGTCTTTTTTTGTTTTTGGTGTTACATAAAGTAATTGTTAATTAAGATCGGTAAAAATAGAAGAGGGAGAGGAGAAACGTGGAAGTTCATGATTCACCGATGCGACGATAGACGGAGGCCCGAAGAAACACAAATTCCACTTGACGCGTGTTTGTTCCATGCACATACGCACCGGTCATGTTTGAAATGAATGAACTCTCGTTGCAATTTCACTTTTACGGCTCGTCTTGCGCAAGCTTCAAGGTTTCCCACATTACGAAAGCCGGTAGATACAAAGCAGCAATTCTCATAAAAGGCCGCTACATCATCGTCATCGATGCTTATCTTATACGCATACAGAAAACAACGAATTTCGTTAGTTTGGCAACGACAATTTTTGACGTGTAAAAATTGTTAGAACTACATTGATTTGTCCGATTTATCGGCAATGCATTCACTTACGTGCCGTTAAATATAATCTAGAAAGTAATCACAATTTACAGAGAACGATGATAATTTGTTTCTAATTTTTGTTGCAATATTGGCTCGTTTATTTTAGAAATAAATTGTTGCACAAAAATAATTCTCTGACGCGAAATTATCACTGTGTGACAAAATCAGACGTCAAAATTTGCCCATTGTTTTTTTATTTTTCTTTTAATAAAAAAAAACATCAGGAATACGATGATACCATTTTTTCATTCATAAGTAATCGCATTAGTTAGTTATAAACATTGAAATTCAAATGACAAGTGACCGATAAGAGAACATTTTTTATAAATATTTCTACGTAAAATTGCATACGAATTTCAAAAATATAACTTTTATATTGTTTAAAATGTTTTAAATTAATGTGATTAACATTTGAAATAAGGAATATTTTAAGTTAAAGTGTTAAACTAAGATCATTATCGCTTGTAATAAAATAATAAAAAAAAGTGCCAGAAAAAAAATAGCAGTTTATACCTGCAGTACTTGGAAAAACTGAAATTTTGTTGCAATCGATCGGAAATCATAAAATTTTCTATAGCTTAGTCTGAGGAACCTGTACTTTAGGACAACTTGTTCTTTGCACTTGTTTTACTGTAAGTTATTAAACATTTATGATTTTGGTCGGACTTTAACTTATCGAATTTTGCAACTAATTTCCATTTTTATCAACATAATTTTTATATATTTGAATTTAGTATAAAATTTCTGATAATATTATATATTTAATTTTTTTCTGTAATGTTTGTACGAAAAAATGCAAATAAAATTGCAATGGAAAGATTTTAAACGAATCATAGAAATTAGTTTATCATTGGTCATGCAATAAAGTAATTTTGTTGAATCAGCAAAATAATTTCCCGATATAAATGAAGAGGGGGAAAGAGTAAAAATAATTTTTGTTAATTTGGCAAATATATGAACGAGTAATTTTATTTATAATTAACGAAATATTCTATTAAACTATAAATTACATTTTAAAATGTAATATGACTCAACTAAATTTTTTGTCATAAATATTAACTTATATTATAGCCTTTTTAAACAATATTATTAATTCAATTTTTTCTTTATTTAAAACTCTAATAATATTGCAATAAAATGAAGAAAGAATAACTAACACTGTGACGAATCTAATATTATGCATGTTAGCTTATATCTGATGAAAATGAATGTCAAGTTGTTACACAAAAGTATTATTATTTCGTGGGAAAAAATTAATAAGTAAATAATATTCTTTTTCATATCAGATACAAAATTATCATAGTAAATCATCGTTTTCAATGAAATAAAAACGATAATTTTCCATCGTCATACAACATTGTTAAATGTATACCTATCCATAAAAAATATATAAACTTATAATAATATTATTATGTTTATTATAAAATAAGAGTCACTAAAAAATGAAATAAAAACTAATCTTTTTCTATATCACAAGAAACGCGTTACACCTAAGCGATACATCTACGATTACACAGAACAATAAACAATCAACAAATTACATAAATATAAAGACCAATCGAACTTGTAGTTATTTGTCTGCTTGTACTATAGTGTGAAAAATCAGGCTACTGCGTCGTTATTATGATTTCGTGAAGCAAGAAATAATCGAGTCCAGTCTCGGGTCACTCGAGGCCATTGTCAAAAGTGAAAATCATTGATATGACTCGCTATTGCAGTCGCTATTCAATAATAATCGTCCATTTACGTCAGACGACGGAATAGATACTTTCATCTGAAAGGCGAAAGGTTCAAATCGAAATCGTGGTCCACTTACTTTTTCTACTTAAATTTACTAATTGAATAAGAACGTCAGTTCCAAGTGATCAAAATTGAAATCTCAACGTAGTATATTATTTCACAAAATTCTATTTTAACAGCTCAGAATATTGTGCAATCGCAATTAAATATCACGTGATTGTGAGCGATATTGTTTGGACGAATTTGTACAGTCCTGAAATAGAAAAAAAAATTAAAGTGGACCTTAAAACACGGAAGTCTGTGGATGATTTGCTCGTTAATCTAACGACGTTTCGAGAAAATAGTGTTTAAATGGCGCTGCTGCTGTTGTTGCAGTGCCGAAGTCACGTCCAGGTGAAACAAGACAGAGACAATAGATAATCAACAGCAACCGGTGCCAAGGACGAGCAGTGCTCGGTTGTTTCATAACTCGTGAAAGTTTGCACTGGGGACACTGACCTCTCCCTCCCCCTCCAACATTATTACCTCTCTCTCTACTTCTTGTTCTTCTCCTTCTTCTTCCTCGATTTTATGCCACGGCGAACGTCCTACGTCTGCGATGATTCGTGTTTATTGATATTTGTTAAGTTCTCCTTCGGCGAAAGTAAAACCGAGGCGCCGATCAGCTTGGCTGGTACTGAAAGCAACAATTTCTTCCTTTTGCTTTGCACCAGAAATATTACGAGAATGATTAATCATTTGTTTTCTGGTCTTATATCTGCTTCTCATTTACATATATTAAAGTTCAGCTTATTTTTATCCTTGTTATAATAGTAGCTATTTCTTTTTTTAAAAAGACATACAAAATAAAAAATAGCTCAATTAGTCCAGTGGAATAATTGGTTTAATATTTGTATTATTATACATACTTTATTTTATACATATATTAAATATACAATATAGTAATATATTGGATAAGGCAAAGTTAAGTAAATACCATCTCAAATACGACAAAATAATAATTGACCCATTACTTCAGTATACGTAAACCCATATATATATATAAACCCATGCGTTGTAACTGCTTTACACATGGTATTTGTATACCATCTGGGGATGATGGAATGCGGTGTAAATACGAGGGACACGTGTGGCTCAAAAGTTAAGGTGTTGGTCCCCTATAAATGCACAAATAAATATATATATATATATATATTTACAAGGTTGCCCTTCTTAAACAACGTATTTACATATTGTAATTTTGGCCTGCAAGTTATAATAATAAAAGTTCATTGAACTTTAGTATCATCAACTTAAAACTATGACAATAAATACTTAAAGATGCAAACAGAAACAAACATATACTTGTGAGCAGTTGTACCAACATTTTTCTAATTTCTAATTGGCTGACTCAACTCGGTTAACCAATCAAAATGAAACGCGTCATCGAATTTAGTATTTCAAGTCATATCTTTGTCTTTCTATAAATGATTGGATGCATAGTAACACAGAAGCTCAGTTTTCGTTCATAAGTCGACGTTTGACGATCTCTGGCGTACAGTACACGAGCACTTGTATTGAAATTACAATCATCGAAAGATCAAAAGACCATATTTAAAATGTTCATATCAGATAAAGATTCCAACAAAAATGAAAAGTCCACGAACAAAAATGATGCAGATAAAGAAAATAAAGTTAATATAATTATATTGTTATAAAGTAATTATTACTGTATAGTATATTTATTAATTGAATTGACTTTTTGAATAGGTGGTGCATTTAAGGCAGAGGCTAGATAACACTGTTAGTAGTTCAAGGGATCGGGCCTTTCCTCTTGATGCAACCCTTGGTATGATTCAAACCCTCATAGACTGCGATGAGTTCCAAGATATCGCTACATTAAGAGTAAGTTTATTTTGTATAATATATTTTTAATTTATAATAACTCGTGTTTTGGGTTACTATCAATTCATAATAAAAGAAGTTATTATAAACTGAAATATTAGTAAATTTGAAGTAGCATTTTTTGTAATGTTCTTTTGGATTTTCTTAATGAAATAATGTTTGAAAAAATTCGGTTACACAGTAAAAGAAATTTAGATTTTAATGTAAAAATGTAAAAAATTAAAAGAAACTTTTTACTTCAAAAGATGTAAAAATATCTAAGAAAGAATATGATTAGCTCTTTCTACACAAATCGGTGTAAAATTCATATTTTTTTACAAGTTGCATGTAAAAATGTCAAGAAAATGTTGACTGTGTAGGAAGGATTCCCGAACTTAGAAAATATTCTCGAAAAATGCATTAAGGATTTCCATAATTACATTACGAAAATGCCTATTTTTAATTTACTAATATTTCATATTTTTTTTATTACTAATTAATTTTGTATAATAAAATTATTCTCTTAATATAATTACTTTGATAATAATAATAAAATATATCGTCTAATTGTAGAACTTGGATGAATTACTGGATCATAAATCTGACCTGAGCGAGAAATTGTGCCAGATAGGAGACAGCATAGTATACAAGTTGGTACAGTGGACCAAAAGGTTACCATTCTACCTTGAGTTACCGGTAGAGGTTCATACGAGGCTACTCACGCATAAGTGGCATGAGTTGCTGGTACTCACAACGTCAGCCTATCAAGCGATGCATGGTCCACACAAAGTCACTAGCAGTGGTTCTGACGGAACGGGTGCTGACTTTATGCAAGAAGTAAATTTTATTCTACAATTTAAAGCAAATAAAAAATGTATTTTAATGTTTTTTGATTATATATTATGATATTTAATTTTTTAGGTATCGAACAATATGTATACGTTACAAACGTGCCTAACTAGCATGATGGGTCGACCCATAACGATGGATCAACTACGACAAGATGTGGGTCTGATGGTAGAAAAGATCACATACGTCACACTCATGTTTAGGCGAGTGAAATTACGAATGGAAGAATATGTTTGTCTAAAAGTTATAACAATGCTTTCGCAAGGTGAGTTTTCTATGATATTTAAATTTAAAACACAGAAAAAAACAATAAGAAAGATCATAAACGTATACCTTTCATCAGTAAAACACCAAATTATTCTGTTAAATGTCCATTTTCTAGTAATTAATTATTACCCCCTTTTTTCCATTGCTATCATTAAAGATGGAAAATGTAAGTTTCAAAAATGAGACATTCGTCAATGTTATTTATAAATAAATGATAATTAAATCAATTCTTAAAAAATAAAATTGAACAACATGATGCGAATGAGATATTGAAATTAATTTTTATTCACAGCACGAACTGGTACGGTGGAATTAGAACAAATACAAGAGCGATATATGAGCTGCTTACGAAGTTTCGTCGAGCACAGCGCACCCCAGCAACCTGGACGATTTCATGATTTACTTGTGAGGTTGCCTGAAGTAAGTAAACATTCTTAACATAACAATCAATTACTATTATATAATAATTGCATATTATTAGTTTTCTTACTTTTTATTGACTTATATGAATTTAATTAATTTAAAAGTAATTAGAAACACCAATTAATCGTTAATTAAAATTGTTTACAGGTTCAATCGGCAGCATCTCTCTTGCTCGAAAGTAAAATGTTCTACGTTCCTTTCCTATTGAATTCAGCAATTCAAAGATAGTAAATATACAAAAACTGAAGCCGATGAACGAAGCTGATTACCTGATTGCTCGTCAAGACACTAAGTGTGGAAAAAAAATGCAGACGTCACACGATTCCTCTTTTTTTTTGCGAAAAAGGAAAATCTCTTTCTCTCTCTCTCATACACACTTACACACACAGAAAATACAAAAATCACGGGAAAGGCTTTGTTTGTGTATTGTATAATAACTATAATATATATACATATATAAATATATAAATAATATAACTGTGAGTGTTCGCTGCGTTGTATAAATGATGAAAAAAAGGAGGGCCGTGAGTTTTATTCTCATAATAAAATAATGCATAACGAAAAACACGTCGTGGACATAGTAAGGTTTAACGAAATGATTAAGATGATAGAGGATATAAGCAAGAGGATAGGAAACGAAATTCATCCTATGTGTATATTAAATGGAATAAGAACGACAGGTCGTCAGGGGGAGAGAAAAAAAACCTGTATAAAAATTCAATCGAGAAGGACTGAACCTTTTTATCGAAACTAAAAGACTATGTTAATAATATATATTTCTGTACGCAGTCGAGCAACTACGTCATTGTTCGTTCACATTGCATAATCAGATCGATGATATAAGACTCTTACGTTCATCATAAGTCACCATTGTTACAAAAAAACATAATATTTAAAAAAATGACCCTTATAGTAATATTTTTGTTGTATTTTTTTTAACTTTTTTCTATTTTTGAATTCATCTACTCCGACGCGTAAACTATGAAATAACAATCGAATGTTATGATCTACCACTCTGCATTTCTGTCAAAAACAATTGTATCTACGCCGATCCGACAATTTTCCACATGTCCCTTATCGAACTTGTTGTCTCAACGTTATTCACGTTTATTGGCAATGTGTAACTGAGCATTGCTTCTGTCAATGATGATAATATAATTACGTCTCAGAAACGTGGATTAGCAACGCTAGTGTGCAATATCAAATATTTCTGATCAGACACTTGTTACATTTTAAAATTAATTAATTGAAAAAAGAACAATGTTGTATTATCACTTTTATGCTGTTATTTTTATATATTTTGAAATACATTTTAAGCGAAACACAATTTTTATAATACATTTTTAATGATAAATGCATTTTATTTTTAAGCATTCTCTGTATTGCTTGTAAAATATATTTATATTTTATAATTAAAATTGTAAGCTGTAATAATTTGTATAGTTTATTCTATTTAATCGAATTATGTACAAATTGTTTTAATTGTATTTTTATACACTTAATTACAACATTTTCAGAGTATTAAGTCTGATTCAATAAATAATAAATAATGAATCGTTCAATTACTAATATTTAAAATAAAATTTTAAATGTTCCATATCATAAATAACATAGTGTTATTTTCTTTTCATTCAAGTGTCTTATCAGCAAATTATTCGTGTCAATTTTTTTCAAATATTACATAAGTTAATGTAGTTCACCGTTGTGTTCAAAAACAAACTTTTGGTATTAGTATATACATCGCTTTTAAACGAAAAACTGCCACTAGTTTCTGCGTTTTTGTGAAGATATATTTACGAAATTGCTTATTTTATATATATACGAAATACAAAATCGTTGTAGACAATTGCACATCAATAACTTTGTAAACATATTAAAATTAAAAAAAGAAGCAAATTAATGTCTCGCGATTTGTCAGCAATCTTCAAATGCTAGTATACATTATTTATCAATAGAACGCAAAGAAAACAAAATAAATTGTTACGATGATTATTATCACTGCGATTCGTGGATAAGTGTTGATTTTGATTTATATCTTGTTAATATATTTTCATCTATCGTTCAAACGCGTCGACAACTAATGTTTAGTCATGTTGTCCAATTGTACTTTGACGGTGTCAATCTGATGTGATACATTAATCATTTATTTATTAAATTTGTCTCTTCTCTTACATTTGTTCTCCAAATTTGTACATATTGTAATATAAATTTTTCACCTTTTCGGTTTCTAAATCTAATATCGCATAAATGCGAAATTCCTTTAGTAATATTTCGAGTGCAATATTTGTAAATCAAATGATTGTATTACTTAAATGAAAAGAAGTAAAATAAAAAAAAATGAAATTATTTTCATACCATATTTGAATTGTCTACAAATATGATTTTGTAAAATTCAGATTTAAACGAAAAAGATTACATCTAATACTTCGAAATATTTCTGTCATTGCCAAAAAGAAACAAAAATTAAAAGTCGATATATCGTCATCGTACAAACATGTATTTGTAGAATTGTTTAGCATTTTGCGCAACGATTCGCTTCTTATATCGGGTTTTCAGGTTGCTAATTAACATACCAAATAATCAATTTCGTCGATTCTTGCGCAGCAACAAATTGTTCGAAGGACCAATTGTTATCCTTCGCTTATTCTGCAAGAATAAATCGAATGCAATGCATTTATAAATTAATTTATTAGTCTTTAGAAACGAATTTGTACATTATTTGTTGTTATCAATATTATATATAATATATATTATCTTTGTTATCACTACGAAAGTAGATGAATTATTTATTGACAATGAAAACCCGACGCAAGACAACGAATCGTATGATCTTAATTGAAGGAATCATACTTAAACAAGACAAAGAATGAAATTAATACGATAAACAGTAAACATCAAATATCTCTTTTCATTTAAAGATATATAAAAAATAACTTAAGTAATTAAAATACATTATATTAATGCTATTAAATTTATTCCTTTCGAATGACATTTCAAATGTTTAACATTATACTTAATTTATTCGAAATTCTATTCTATGAAAAATTAGCAAAATGTTTTATATTGTTCTTTACATTAAAAGAGATGTTTGTCGTTAAGCATTGGCTCAATTATTTAAGAAATTAATGGACAAGAAAAAAAAAAACAAGAAATTGAAACGCGCAGCGCTATTCTTTTGCTGAAGATGATTTGTCTTAAACGTTAATGCGGCACGATATTTCACGTACAAAATGGCTCGGATTGCGTTTATCTTGCCTCTGTAGGATTTCTTTATTAACAAACGATCACATATTTCATTATGCTCCCGATCTCGAGCATACTCATTTTGATGTTCATCATTATAATAATTTTTTTAATATTAATTCATTGTTATGTATTCTTCGAAGAAATGCATTTTAAAAAGTGTTCAACAAAACCGAAAAAAGAAAGACAGTGTTATTTATCAAATGTAAACTTTTATATTGATTTTAACCAATTTTTTCATATAAACTAAATATTATATAGTCCGATTACTTTTATCTTAATAATAATTACGTAAAATTTTGTGCTGAATGAATTCAACATCTTCTTTTTATATTCTATTTTGGTTTATATTATACACTAGTTTATTTATAATTTATACACATATATACTCTGTTGTATAACATATTAAAAGAAACAAAAAAAGAAAACGAATTGCACTAAGTTCATTTCGTTTTTAACTCTTTCTGATTAGTTTTGCTATAATTGACACTGCCAAGCACAAGATGCTGTTGTAACTCACCGAAAAGCGGGATCGAGAGCACACTTTCGATATAAAAAAAGAAAAAAATGAAAAAAATGAATTATATGCATACATATATATCTATATAAATATATTCATACACACAAACTTGAACCTTGGGCCTATTAGCCTAAGGATATTTGTCCATACTATAAGACTTAACTTACTGATGGATACTACAGTAAAAAGATAAAACAATTTTTAAACAAAAATCATCTATAATTATTTGTGAATATGGAAATGCGGTAAGAGTTTCTATATTCTTATATATCATATGCTAGTTCCATTTTTTTTAAACATTAACATTGAATATTTGCAATTTGTGTTTATTTATTCATGTTTAATAATACTTTAATACTAATTAATAAAATTATATATTTATTAAAATAATTTTAGTTAAAAGAAAATTAGATGGACAAAATTTAATATTAATTTACACTCGGATATCAAGGAATATAGAAACTACTTACGGGAGAGATTAAAGCGTTGGATCAGCAAGACTTAGGGCATTATACTACTACGGAGAGTATTATCGTGCCCAACCTTTAATATTTAAGTACGAGTGAGAGTCTAAAGAAAAAAAAAAGAAATTAAAAAAAAAAAGAAAAATAAAAATTTACACATAAAAACACTCAATGCCTCTCGTTTGTGGGTTGAACTTTGTACATATTGTACGAAAATTTAATAATAACTATGTTGAAAGTACTAGTCTATCTTTATATACTTCCGTACACTTATGCAATATATAAATATATTTACCTATATAAAATATTATATATATAAACATAATAATGTAGAGATACAAAAAAAAGAAAAGAAAAAGAGTAAGAAGAGCAAAAATAGAAGAAAATCTCGACTGTTCTCGGGCGCAGTTTACGGTCAATTCGAAATCGACGCTAAGAACGAGAACAATATTTTGTGATAATACAGGAAACGTCTCGAAGTTGAAATATTGTTCAAATAACTTAATGTAAATACAGGAAAAATGTTGTTTCGTAAATTATTGTACAAATTTGTGATTAAGTTGTATTAGGTCAAATCGGCTACTTCGAGATGTACCAACAAAAATTAAAAAAAAAAAAAAAATACAAGCAGAAAGAAAATGAAATGAAAAAAATTCCTATAAGTCATTTATTTTTATACGCTAATATTAATAATATTTAATGTACGTTTTTTTCCAAATTTGACGAAAAAGAAAAATTGCCAATTTTTCTAAATTCCGGCTAATTTGATGTACAGTAAAAAATAACTCTTTAAGGGATTAATTTTTCCTGTATTTAAAAAGACTGGCTTTAAAAGAGAATAACACTGGCAAAACATTTTGTGTTTAAATAAAATGAATAAAATAAAATGAATATAAATTATAAACAAATTAGTACGAAGAATTGGAGTTTAATTGAAATATTTTTGATATAAAATACGGAGTAATTGGTAAAATTTATGTCACGAATATATTTTAGGATTTTTCAAGTTGTTTTAACGCGTGCCTCGCTTATTGATCAATAAAAACACATTTTTTGACGCTAAAAATGTGCCGCAAACGTTAACCCAGAAACGACGGGCAAAGGCAATGAGCGCGCCGTCTCGAATCGGCAACACTTTTTTCAATGAGTGATTACAAAAAGGAAAGAAAAAAAAACAAGAAACAAAAGAAGAAAAATAAAAATAAATCGTTATCAATTTCTATACCTGCGTTTAGGGAAGTATACTTTTCATTATCTCGTTTTATCTTCAAACTACTTTCTTTTGTAATTGAGATTGGACGCCATACGCGGAACGTTGCTCATCCTTATCTGGAAAACCGATAGACACGAGTGCGGTGTATGTGTTTTTTCGTATTCAAAATGATGTGCAAAAATTAATTTTTTACACATTAAAAACTGTTTCGAAATCTCCAAAAAGTTGCACCCAAATGAGTCTTTAAATAAATAACTAATTCGATATGATACAAATAAATAAATTCAGAAAAGAATGACTGAATGACGAATATTAAGATGAAAAATTCGTAACCTCGATAATCTAAGATTCGCTTGAAATTTTGTGAAAATATTTCTATAAATTAAATCAGTATACATGATTTTTTCAGCATTTGTTAACAATTTAATTTTCGATATAATTAATTCTGAATTTGCACTTTTTCTTATAAAGTTACATTGGCAGCGCTACTGTAATCAATGTAACTATACAAGAAAAAGTGCAAACTCAAAATTAATTATCTCAAAAATTAAATAGTTAACAAATGTTAAAAAAATGATGTATACTGGTTTAATCTGTAGAAATGTTTTCGCAAAATTTCAAGTGAATCTTAGATTATTGAGGTTGCGAATTTCCCACCTTAAAATAAAAAAAATAAGAAAATAACGAAATCCGGGAGAAAGAGTGATGAAAAAATGTGATTTGCAGGGAAGAAGAAGAGAAACAAGAAAAAGCAAACTTCTTCGAGCTTTTGTGTGAACAATAAAAGAAGAAAAAAAAGTCAGATTAAAATTTATAACTGGCTTCATATAATTGCTGCATTTTTTTCTCATTCAACAGACAAAACGGCACAGCGCATTTTTATTTGCATTTTGTTTATTCTACTTCTCATTCATGTAGCATTGTTCAGATTGTATCATTAAAAAAACACGTTTACACAACGCAAAACTCACGTTTTACGAGATAATTTAAGCGCTTTAAATAAGGGGTAAAAAGGACACAAAAATTGTATATAGATAGCGTGTTGATATTATTTTATACGTATCGTTCACGTAAAAAGAGATACATGTATATAAAACTTGTAAGAAGAAAAAAGTAAAAAAGAAAAAAAGGGATAACAAAGAAGAATAAAAAATGATGGAGAGTTATATTTATACACGGGAAAGCGTTTTGTTGAATCAACAAAATGATACGTTAGTAATGTTTCTTATTTAATAAGTTGGACTTTCACAATGTGTTCATGTAAATTTGGATTGTACGCGACGCAAAAGTGTACGCAAATTTTATCAAAGAATCGTGAATCATAAATTTTGTACAGAATTATAAAAAAAAGTATTGTCAAGTCCGATAAACCAGCTATCGTTTTCCAGATGAAAAAATAATCTAAAATATGAAATAATACAGATTTCAATTGAAGCAAAAAATGAAAAGGAAAAAAGAAATAAAATAAAAAATAGGAAAAAGACATGAAGCAATCAGTTGAAAAAAAAACAATAAGGAAAGAAAACGAAAAAAAACCAGCAACGTTTTGCGATTGGGTGCGCAAGCCCCTTGTATTTTTATGAATAAATAAGATATTTTAAAAGAAAAGTAAATCTGAAGTCTGTCTGGAGATGCCTTTCATAGGGATTATAAATGTAGATAATATATTATATATAAATACACTATATATTATTATATAAATATATAAATAGTAAGGAGTAAATAGAATTATTATATATACATAAATATATGTATGTATATGTATGTATACATATATAAACATATATATACATATGTGTACATATATAACTATATATACATGTTACACGTATATATATGTATATATAACGGAGAATAATATTATTACGAAATAAATAAACTGATTAACTAATTAATAAATAAACGTTGTAACTTATTTCTCGCATTGCCTGTATATTTTATAAACATTTAATGAAAAAAGAACAAGAAATAACTAAACGACACGAATTGTAAATAATTTATAAAATGAATAAAAAAACAAATGTTAATTTGCAAAATAAACCATTCAACAAATCATTTATATTTTGGTAAAAGAATATCTGAATAAACCGTATAAGTAAGAATATACTTTTCCTCTTTTTATTCAATTTTTTCTTTACTTTTTTTTAATCATCGTTTTTTTCATTTTTATTACATTAACATAACAAAGTTCTATACTTTCAAGGTACATGATGATCGTTACAATTGACGTCTACCTGTGAGTCTTCAATATTTATGCGTTGTATGCAACCCTGCTCCAAAGTAAAAGCACAAACTTTAAAAGCATCGTTTTCACGTTTCTTGTTCATATCGTCATCTCACACTTGTATTTTATCAACCATACAATCGCCGCAAATGAACATGTCCCTTTATACATCGTATTTAAATAATGAAAATTCATATCTTAACACACGCAAGTTTATGCAATTCCTATATTACGTAATATTGATAAGTCAAAAATTCATCTAGCTAGATTAAAAATTTGGTACTTCTATAGAGATGTGTTGATTTTTCTTTATTATTATTTTTTTTCACAGTCTTCATTGCCTTTTGCAGAAAAAATGAATGGAAACTTTGATTATTGAACAATTCGTTTAATAAAGAGTAAGAGTTTTGTCATTCTTATTTATCTAAACTAATAAAGATCTAAAGAACTCGTTCTGCACCTTATATGTAAAAATATTTTCTTTAGTTATTATTTATTTAATGATAAGTAATAATACATTTGTTTTAGAAATAAAATATAAATAAATGTAAAATTATGAAATAAAAGGTAAGTAGAAGTCATAATATTGGATATTTAGTAAAATAAAATTGCGCAAATAATAAGAAAAAAAGTTGAAGCTACTTATTGATAATTGATTATTTCAATTGCTGAACGATTACAATGAAATGACAATTTCATAAAGAATGATGTTTATTTGTACGACTGGTATTTTGCACACATCTTTGATATCGAAGCACATATTTTATGAATCACTACTAAATGAACTCATTTATCACATTTAAAAAAGTATAAGAACCATTTCAATTATAAGTATATTTCAACAAATATTTACAATTTGTCTTTTCATTTATTCGTAAAAATCGTTTTACCTTGGAATACACAGATATATTACAGTTAGATATTTTTACCATTTTTGTAAACAAAACTTTTGTACATTGAATAATCGTTCGATGAAACGAAAGACTAAAAAGCGAGTTTATTGGAATCTGACATGTGTTTTATATGAATCATCATCTTTATTCTTTAATGTTACAGTGTTAAAATTTTGTTTGCTTATACGTTATCAATGATTTTTGTACCTTTTTAAATAAACATGTTTCAAAATGTCCATTTATTTCATTGTATAAATATTTCGTATAAATTGTTTGATTATGGTACTGCAAACTAAATTCATTCAATTACTCCATTGACAAATGTCAGTTCCCAATATGTTGAAACAACTTAATTATATAAAGTATGATACAAATAATTTGTAGTTCGTCAATTAGATTTACAAATTTACAAAATATTCCTTTGTCTTTCGAGTACAGTTATTATGTAACGTATTACAACACTGCAATGTACAATTCTCGGTTGACAAATTTGCTATTCGGTGAAAATTTGTTTTGTTGTTTTTCAGTTTTTAGTAGCTTCGTCTATTTCATTGGAAGAATGTACAAATAGCAATCGTCACTATTTGATCATTGCGTCATAAATAAGAAAATCACTTGACTAACTATTGACACTTTTATCAAATTCTAAATGATATAGAGCTAAAACAACAGTGCAGGTAAGGCAGATCGAGGTGATATCGTTAGTGTATCAAAAAATATATTGTGGAATTTCAACGTGACACAAAAATGTAATATTGGTAACTTGTGCCAATTTTTTTAAGTACGAATACGCATAAAAGTTTTTGTTACGCTAATATATTTATTCTATCGTTTGTCTGTCTTTATTTTTCTTGTTTAAGTAACTATTCAATGACGAAGAACATGATTTTCGATGTTTCATTATTTGTTTCAATTGTACATGTCATCATTTTTCACTATTATAATAATTATTATTATATTAGTAACATTTTAATTACTATGTTTAATACTGTGTTTCATTAACATTTTAGTATAATATGGAAACGATATCGCAGATATTACAATGATAATTATGAATTTAAACAAAGCAATCTTTTTCTTAATCACAAAAGCGACAAAAACTTTCAAGCGATTCAAAATTCGGACGAAACATGCAATTCGAAATTTGACAAAATCATCAACAGATAAATCCAACTCTACATAATAAATCATAAGTTCGAGTGTATGATTTTGTTTTTAAAGCTCGTGTCGCTTGACAATTAAAAAAAATAATTTGTCGTTAGCGTATTTGAACACCTCGATAGAAAGTGTTAAAAGCGATCACAGACATAGGCATTCTATTTTTTTTACGTCCAAAACGAATTTCCGTTTCTTCTTTATTTGGAGGCCATCGAAAGCAATTCTAAGATTTACAACATATACTCAAAAAATGCGAATGCTTATCATACGATAGTAAAATTGCATTAGTTCAGTTATAAGATTGACTGAACTACGTTTCAAATATGAACAATGATGAAATAAGATACCCATTAAAGTGACGCTTCAAGATAGATTTGTTTACGAAAACGTCTTTCCTTATAATAATAGAGAATAATTATTATTTTGAGCCACAAGTGACAGAATATACTAAATATAAAATGACCGACCTTTTAAACGTTTAATAAGTGTTGAATCAAATGTTATCATTTATATGTGTAACGAGGAAAGACATTTTTGTCCGCAAATTCTATTGTAATCTCAACTTGAAGAGTCACCTTAATAACTGGTTATTCTTTTCTCGCTGGTAATTTCACTGATAGCAAAGACAAACTTTTCTACTATTTGGTCGAGAATCCAGTAAAATCGCAACTCAGCATCTGCATTGACAACAACAATGAACAATTGAGAATCCACTATATTCGAAAGTTGCTGGTTTCAGTTTGATATGTATCACAATCGTATCAGATTTTTATTACATAAAAAACAGTTTGTTCACAAATGAAACGTATTCGTTGAATAATCAGAAAAAGTACAGTTTAAAAAATCAAATACATCAGTTCGTTATTTTGGAATGCATATTAATTAGTTGATTTGATCAAATATTTGGGCTCCCTTCTTTCTCTTTTGACATTAAATTCAGATTGTGTGTCAAACATGTGAGATTAAACAAAATATAAAATATTAACAATGAAAGATTTTTGGGAGGGTTAAATTGTGACATTACTTTAAGCTGTACAACATACAAAAGTTCAATCTCTCGATAGTAGTGTCATTAATCACGTCCAAATCTACATTTTCTCAGATTCTATTTCAGACTTTTAATTAAAATAAAAATATTTTCTGTTAGTTAATATCACTCATAAAGCTTTCAATGATTTTGAGTAAAACAAACAAAATAAGACTTGTATCTCAAAATATTCAAAACTAGATCTCAATAATAAAAATAGGCAGACACTTAAACGCCCAACTAAATTTTACACACGTATCAAATGACATATTTGTACATTAATTTGTTGTCACACATGCTTATGAAATACATTTTTCTTGATACCTACCGTAAAAGTACTGCTTTTCATGGCAGAAAGTGGCCGTGAAAAGAGAAGCTTTCACGGCTGATTTCTGACATGAAAAGTAGTAACTTTTACGGTAGGTATCAAGAAAATTATTTTGTGTATAAATTTTGTGGGTCAAAAATTATGGTGTTGCAACATTTTGTCAGTAATATTTATATATGCAATTCATGTTGTGCGTAAATCTTGTATGCTTGAAATCTTTTGTTTCGGAATTTTCTGTAATATTTTTGTATATCATTTGCTACAGGTTTTGTGCGTTATCATATTTGTGCATAAAATTTAGTTGCACGATCGGGTGTCTGCCATAAAAGTAATCAAATTCTTTCATTTATTCTTACAAAATTTGTAGATATATTTTATATATACACACAACAGAATTAACACTGAGAAAATAAAGAATTCGGACGAAATATTAATACCTCATTTTCATTCCACAGTATCTAAAGGCACTGCTCGAGGGATTATTGTTAAAACTACTTATCATTGCTTTTTTCTCTCTTTTTTCTTCTTATTTATTTCCAGAGAGTGAAAATTAAACAAATGTAATTCAGACACGACGACAAACATTTTTGTTGTTTTTAAGTATTTTTCTTTTTATCAGTTTTACTTACTAAGAAACTTGACACACTTGTTTCTAAATTCATTATTATTATTAAATGAAATAAGGAATTCATTAGGCTTACTAAACAGAAATCATATCACTAAAATGATATTACATATATAGAAGAGATCCAATTTGACAGTTAGCACAAATGTCAAAGTGATTTTGCCAAATCGATTCCAAAAATTGAGTCGAGTCTGTGATCGAGATTTCTAGGCGCAAAGGTGTTGAGGGGAAGAAAGATTAGAAGGGGCTGGGGAGTTGGCAATTTTTACGTTCAGATGCTTGGAATTTAGACTACGTCTTCCACACAATGATTTTGTTTCTTAAGTTCGTTTGCATGAGACAATCATGATGCATTACTAGTTATTATCTTTAATTGTATTTATTACATTATACACAAACTCTTATTAATTTAGAGGCACATTGCTAAGGGTTTCAGTTTATTTAAAAAGTTGCTTATCTATTTTAATCAACTAATACAAGAGAAATTTGTTTTCTTCTTTAACTTAAATTATTTTTCTATTTTTGTTTTACGTTCGAGAGGATTGTGTGTTTCAATTAATATAAAGTTAGACATACAAATTTACTGTAGAACATAATATACATTACTCCTATATAAACCCATTAATTATTTTTTTATCTGAAAATAAAATAAAATAAATATTGTTCATTTCATAAAAAAAGAAAAGCAAAACGAATAAAAAAGATTTAATTATTACCATTTTAATTGACAAATAATCTTCATTAATGAATTACGCTGTATATAAAGAAAAATAGAATATGTTTTATCACTATAATAACGATTTTTTTCCACTATTTAATACGCAAAATATTGGCAGAAGCAACTTACATGATTTTACATGTTTACAACTGTATAACTAATTTGCTGAGGTGCTTGCACTATTTAGTACTGTTTGGAAAAAATCACAGTCTCTCAAATTAATTATTGTACAAAATAATTATTTTGTTTCTGTTAGTGTTTGTTTTTGTACTTCGTTGTTTTATCTAACATTCGTGAGACAATAAGTGCATCATTTGGCTATTTTTTTTATAATTATAAATTTTCATTCCAATTTTATTATTTTTTAAAATAAAATAATATTCAAATTATTTTCAATGATTAAAAATATTTTTTAATGATTTAAAATCGATCAAATGATATAATTTGTACGCTTTACAAAATATATAACAGAATAATTATGTAAAATGGATAAAATTTTAATTGGCACAAGAACTTTTAATTTACAGTATATAGTTTAACGAATAAAAGTGCTCAAAGATTGGTTCAAAAAGTCTTATATATAAAAGGGAGCGTCTATCACACTAATGCTTTTTAACAATCATTTAACAGTGCCCTAATATTTATGATATTATTTTGATTAATTATTCATTAAGTATAATTTATTTCACAGGAAACGATGTTTATCCACATTTATAATACAACTGGTTGCTCCACTATGGTTTGTTGAATGATAAAATATATTAGAAGGGAACATTGAGCAGTCTAACCCCAGGAACGTGAGCTTTTTTGTTCTCGGCATTAAGGCAACAAGTACTTGACAAAAATGTCTGATAGCAAAAAACTATCAAGACGAATTAAACTAGAAGACTTTACCATTATTTAAATCTATACTGAAGAGTAATGTTATTATGTAGATTTTTCATAACGTCGTAACTGCTGATGATAAAATTGTAAAACTATACATTCTGGCACTAGGATGGAATATACCCCGGATTATATTGACAGACTTCGAAAAGTTACATAAAAAATTAAATTCTGATTCAAAGTCTGATGCATTTAATTAGATAGGTAAGTAAGTAATTTAATCTTTGAAATCTAAAAGTGTAATGTGAATAATTTTATTTTGATGTTATTTAGAAAAGATTGAGATTTATCATATGAAAATATTATTAATGAAATTGGTGTTATCAACGTCGCTGAGGTATTTAAGCTCTTGTTTAATTAAGAAGTTCCGTAAAGGAATTGCAGTGAGTCCAAAAACAAGAGACGTTACCGTAAAAAAGTAAACTTACATTTAAACAATTTTTTACATTGATTTCCAAATACATGGAATTATATATATTGATGTGATATCACAAACAAATTAATTAGACAAACTAAGTTAAGTTACATTGTAATAATATTTCATGACATGTAAGAGTTTCAGAATATTACTATCAATGATAAATATTATTTTCACAAAAGTACATATATGAACTATAATTTTCGTAATTTAAGTTTTCGCAAGAAATCACTTCAATTACGAAAATAATCTTTACATATTCATATAAAAATCAGTTATGTCAGATCATGTCTATCACTACATTAATAATGGAAATATTTGCAAATGTACAACTGGTGCCTCATTTTTAACAAACCATCTTCGGAAAAAGAATTGAAAATAATATATGCTAAAAGTAAAACTTACTATCGGAAACAAAACAAAGAACTCTACATTCTGGTTTTCATACTTTATTTCCATACTCTCTTTCTTTCTTAATAATTTTTGGCGATAGGAACATTAGTTGTGTAAGAATGTAGAAGTTTTCAGTCATTAACTTAAACAAATATACAATTAAAAAAAACATATATAAAACAAAAAAAACTTGCTGCAAAAACAACTTCGTCGTTACATCAAACATTCCAGAAAGACCGACTAATTTTTATTAGCCAAATACAATTAAAATTATCTTACTTTAGTTTATCAATACTGGTTATTTTTACCAATATTGGTCATTGAAAAAATGTGTTATTTAAAAACGAATACTTTATTTTTAAGTATAAGATTTACAGTTTATTTGTTATATAAAAAATAAGTTTTTGAGTAAAATTGTAAAAATATATTATACATGTGTTATAATTAAAATATATGCCGCACAATTGATCAACGAATTGTCATAATGAAATGTATAATTTTACGCAACGTCATTTTTACAATACTTTTATAACAATTATAACAAATATATAAAAATGAGAAATAAGATTCGATTAACTAAACATAAATTGTTGACTTCAAAATGTAACTTGATATTTTTTTAATATAAAAAATAAATAAAATATGTTTAATATAAATACGTATTAAGTTATAAAGATAGACAATGATTACATAGCCGATAAAAAATTGAGCAAATGTATTATGTTATAATAGTCAAATAACATCATGATAAACGTGTACCTATATAATAAGTGTAGACACAAATCTGACATTTCTGATATTAACTTTACGTTGTATTACATGACCGATATCAATGTGTAGCGGACCTTTTTTCTCACATGTAGGAAGACCTTAAAAATAGAACGTATAATAGAACAAATGACGTTTTGCCCAAATTCCAAGCATATTTACCCAGAGCTCTAAAGGAATGTCTATTTTTTATCTTTTCCTTTTGTTTCAATTAATTTGCACTTGATGTTGGTCTGATCGCGTCTTCGTACTTTCATAAAATACGCTTATTATCTTGCTTCGTTTACTTTTCTTTTTTTTTTTTTTTTTTTCTCTTTT
>JABFPJ010000399.1:0-42975 GCA_022817425.1 Gryon sp. ZL-2020 | reverse complement strand
TTCTCCCGCCCCCCCCCCCTTCTTTGCCTGTTTCTCCTCTCGTCGTGTTTCGGTGCGTTTGAAGCATTTTATATGCGGCTGTCAATCAATTGCAAAGGGATTGCATTTTGACACGATACTGACAACGGAATGATGTTAAAGTCGAGGGTACTCCCTCTCTATTTAGGGGAAGGGGGGTCTTCGCACATATAAAGGAGAGAGTCCCGTGGTCCAGGGGCCCAGTACGAATCAAAGATGCAAACTGTTGGGATGCTGCGAGGAGGAACAGGGGCCTCGTGTCTCTTGATCGTTCTTGTGATCGGTTACACCTGTGAGTAAGCCGGGAATTTTCGAACGCGCACAAAAATAAATTCAAGTGATCAGAGTGTATTGTGTCCAGTGACCAATGACTTCGCAAAATCTTCACATTGGATATATATATATTTATAAATAAATCTTTTGTAATCAGTGGACCCATACAAACAAATTTAAGATAATCTAATTTAAGATCACAGAATTTCTGCAATTGGGATTTTATATATTTTCGTTACTCAGCCATGAAAAACGCACTTTTCACTCCTAGGAGGAAATCGAAAAGTGCTTTTTTTCCTTCTCTCGTAACGAAAAATATAGTTCATACCATGGGAGACAAACAGAAATCCCTTCCTCGTGCGATTACAAACCTCGCCTACGGCTCGGATTGTAAACTTCGCACGAGGAAGCGAATTTCTGTTTTTGTCTCCCTTGATATGAAATATACTATTTCACAATAGACAATTTTTTGTTGTGATTTATTACAAAAAGGGGGAAGGGATGGTACATTTGAATTGCATTTAATGATGTCTTCTGAAATTAATGATTCTGTTTCATTTCTTGTGACTTATAGTGAATGTTTAATAATATTGTGATACGCCATTTTGTACGGTGAAATTATTTTTTTAACTTTGTATTCTACTGGACATTATATAGAAATTAGAATACAAAAATAGATCTTCAATCTATGATGGCAAAAAAAAGAATTCTTGTGATTAAGTTTCATTAAAAGATCTGTTAAAATTAAGATTTTATCTTAATTTCTAAAAGTATACATAGCATAATTATTAATCAATTATTATTAATAAGTATTGAGTTTATCGATTCAATAAAGATTTCAACTAACGATTGTTCATTCGAATTTGCAATTTCAACTTATTAAACGCAATTATCAGTGTTATTGGTCGAGAATTAACAGCGCGCTTCAATAAAGCTGCTAGTTGTTGAACCTGTTTTCAATCAATAAATCAAAACACTTTTTTTCCTCGACACTTGATGCGAATGTTATCAGATAATTATGTGTATAATAAGTTTTAAGAATTTGGCCTTATAGTGTATATGTTGGGGATGGTCGGTGGATACATTGATGATAATTTATATTTATTCAATTTACTTCGTTTACGTGTAGTAAAACATAATTTAGTTGAAATTCATTAATTGCATATTAATTTATGGCAATAAAAGAAATATCAACATAAAGTTAATATAAAATAAAAGAAATTTGATGAGAATTTTGCCTTCAGTGTAAAGATAAAATTCTCTTTTCCTTTTTCTCTTTTTGATATTTAGTGAAAGTTAATTTATATGGAAGTTAGATATTTTTGGTTTCTTATATCTTTTCTTAGTTTTATTGTCAAATAAATAATAATTATAAACGTATTAAAACACATCTAATTAACTCAGAGAGCAAAACATTTAATTAACCGTGAACTTTACTTACCGTAGATGCGTTGCCATTGCAATTATTACCCGAAGTTCCTGGTTATATCCCAGTTTATATAAGACATGGAGATCAACCTTTAGAAGAAATAAATCCCGATATTGCTGAAGCTTTTAATGAACGAAGCAGTCATTCGAAGGTAGTTTAAAACAATATTAATATCATCAAAGAGTTTTGGTTCATTTAGTTAATAAGATAATATATTTTAAATATTTCAAAAGAATTTAATCCAACGCCTTTTTTGCCTTGAAAATAAATTTATGGTTAAAATCATAAAAAAGTGAACAATGTTCTATGAATTTCATTTTAATTATCAGGTAAAAAACATTATAATAAATGGGGAATGTAAGCTTAAACGTCATAAACGGATAAATTTATTATTTTCATTGATAAAATTACGCAACGTAATTTTTTCAAATGAATGAAACACACGTCTTTTTTAATGACATATCTTACTACTTACTGACTTCTATTTTCATTTATTGCGTATTTGTATTTGAAAATCATTGAGTTTTATTCAAAGAATGGATATCACTTATTTATTAAGAAATCTCATAAAATAAGAAATAAAATTAATGAATTCAAAAACATGAACTAAAAATAATTAATTTAATATGAACAGTACAAGTTTTACATACAAAAAGACGATATAAAGTAAAAAATGAAAACCAAAACCCTTACAAAATTACATGCCATTTTTAAATCTTTATTAAACCGCATGATCTTCGCAGAATGTTCGACAAATTCATATGGATCACATGTCCCGACAATCTGATATGTCATCAGCTGCCGAAGACGATATCATCTCGGACAAGAATGATGGAAACATTTATGTAGTTCCTCCTGTGAAACCTCTTTCTATGAACAGACTTCACGCGGATAATAATGATATGATTTCGGAAAGGTTGCAGCGCAGAAAGCCCATTGAAGTGCCAAAAAATAGTGTATTAAAGGTACAATTTATTTTTTATTTCAACTTAATATTTAACTTCAGAATTATCAATAATATAATATTATTTGTTGAAAGAATTTTTTGAAACATTAATTTTGTTCCCTGACAAAGACCAAAAAAAAGAAGAAAAAAAGAAAAATCGATGCTCGAACGATTTAATTATTGCAGGTAGCTGAGATATCTGAAGACGAGGAGAGAGAATTGGCAAGTCTAGTCGCGGAGATAGAAAGGGAACGGGAAGAGACCAAGCCAAACGATCTGTACGACACGAACGAGTCGAATCCCTTGTATTCGAGCCAATCTCATCGAGAGATCATCGGACGACGCGTCTCGCACGAAGTAAGATCCACGGAGGCGAGACCAGTTTCCAAGTGGGACCTGACCCAGTCGGAAGAAGCACAAGGGAACGCCAAAGACGAAGGACCGATTGCATACGATCGCGTACCAGACGAGTCTTCGTTTAAACAGGATTCGAATGACGATGAAGACGAAGATAATGTTAGAGAAGACAAAACGAATGACAGTAATGACAAATCAGAATAAATTCGATGCATTGACGATGAACCAACAACAACATTGCTATAGAAAAGCACTTATCAATACAAGTAATTACATTTCTAATAGCAAAATACAATTTAGAATCAAGCAATTGGAGTATTATTATTTCAGTTGATGTTTGAATTTAAACTTTCTATAGCAACCTATTACAAACTAATGATTCTTTGTTAAACAAAAGGTTTAGTTATATTTATAAAACTATTTAACAGATAACCAATTTTTTGCAAAATAAATTCATGCAATTTTTCTACAAAAACATTATCTTTGCCTTCACTATGAAAGAACGCAGTAGTCAAAAAGGCCGATGATTATTTATTGTACAGAAAGACAAGATAAAACACATAATTATGCACACTAAAATAGCGTAGATCTCCAAAAATAACGATTCAACGTTCAACAACATTCACATCGTTTTTCTTTTTTTTAATATTATTGCAAGTATTTGTCTTTTTTTAGATAGTGCAATAATTACACGTGGAATATGTTTCACTCAGATATCATCTATCTAATGTATTACTTAACAATTATGAATGTATCTTAAAAGAAGAAGAAAAAAATTGAGAGAAGAAAAAAAAAGAAAAACATCATGAATAAATTTTATAGTTGTATATATTAAAGATGCATACATACCTTCATTCCACAGACCCAAACATTGTGTGAAAAGCATTACACGCTCATTTATAATCAGCATGCTCTGCACGCGGAACTGCAATGCTCTAATTTGATGACTGAAGTTTAAATTTGCTCGTTGCTTCTCTTTTTGTGCCGCTTTTTGACTGCACCATTTAATTGATGTAACGGTGCGCTTACGGTAATAAGAGACATTATAAATCAATCATGAAACAAGCCTGCAGTGATGTTGAAAAATGATTATGGATAAAATTAAGAAAAAAAAATAAAAAGAAACGATCAATTTTCAGTATTAATAGATCATCGTAATTCTAGAACTTGACATTACACCTTGTTATTAGTTCAATAATTTATTTAAATAATAGCTTACAAAACTATCTACAAACTAAAAAGTTACATTATAAATAACACCTTATACCATAATTCAGACTTGAAAACACTCTCTCAATTATACGAAGCCATTCTGTTGATCTCTAATCTTATGTTCGTTTAACTCCATAAATATTTTGTTGCTTGTTGAAAAGTAGCGTGGCAGGAATGACTTCCGCGATCGAAAGGTTCGCAGCTTTGGCAGCTGCGAAAAGACGCAAGAACATCGCATCATCAATATTCACGTCCACGTGACTTTTGAGATCCTTTCCGAATTTCTCACTTGTCAGGACAAACTGTCGGGATCCCAATTTGCACATATATGCTGGCAGGGTCTTATTAAGTTTTGCCACATGCGTGTCCTTAATTGTATGACAATGAAATTTTCGTGGCCAAAAATGAACATTCAGCTCATCCTTCTGACGTTCAGCTTCCAACTTGTGTTTGAATAATTCTTCCAAAAGATAGTCGTTCATCTTCTTATACTCAATTGGATCGCGTTCAATAGTGTTGGTGAGGTTTAAGCTGCGGCCATCGGCTGTGCGAATACGAGCAATTTTTGGCAAAGCCGTGAACCATCTTGGATCGAAGCGTTGATGGGAAGTCTTGTAGGTGTAGTTGGATGTGTCCTTGGAATTTGATACCTCGTCGCTCTCGAATAAAAAATGCCGCAGTTGTTGTTGTTTTGTGGAACTTTTGTTTGCGGCCTGCGATGAGATTGCTGACACTAATAGCACAAGGATCGAAAAAAATTGATTTTTGTTGAACATGATTGAACTTTTTTTTTTTAAGGAACAAGTTGCACTGACGTTTGAGAGATCCTTATGGTTTCGTGCCGCTGCAGACACTGACCAAAGATTCATCAGAAAAAAGCACACATGAACGCATTAGTAAACAAGGTGCAACGAGCAAAGAAGTATAAACCGGCGTTTGTGTGTTGGTAGTTTGTATGCGCACCGACCTTATCTCCTGTTTGGACATTGCTCAAATACCATAAGAATGAATTGAATATTACGGCATTATTATCGCGAAAGGACGATACGTGTTACACTTTTTTGCAAATCACATTATGGGAATGCGCGACTCGACGTTGCTTTGGATAAATTAGAGGCTCAGTAAAGATTATCTAGAATAACATTTTTATTTGACGCAATATAGGGCTGCATAATGATATATTCAAGTTGATACGAAACTACGATTATATGTTGCAGCAAATGAAATTTGCAATTAAATTCCAAATCTAAGAGTCATTAATATAAAGTACTTAGATTTAAAACTAATAATAACTTTACATAGGAATTTTGAATCATAAAAAACATTTTATAGTTAAAAAAATAATTATTTACTTAATTTAATACTTACATATTTTATATTGAATTTTCAGTATAATCAGTATATAATAACTGGTTTCATGAAATCGTAAAAGCAATCAAATTAAAATGAGAAGTCAACTTAGAAGAAAAACAAATATTGATATAATGAAATTAATTTGTACGTTTTGGATAGTATCTATAAGACTGTCGTAGAAGTTGTATCGCTTGAATATTTAATCACTATGGATGTAAACATGGAAATGGAAAGCTATCCCACAAAAAATATGGAAAAAATTTTTGAAACAATTGATTTTTATGGAGGATCGCACTGTTTTGCATTAAAATTATTTACTGAAAAGTTTCGTGATCAAGCACATTTTAATTTTTTAATTGCACTAAACGACCAATCTGAAGAAATAGTAATTCAAAAATTCGGTATGGCTTTTATTATCGATGCAGCCTTGAATATTATCGAGGCATTTAATGAATGTTTCACTAAAGTAGTCCATTTTTTAAGTAACTTCCAACCACCAAAATGTAAGTTTATAATCATTAGTTAATAAATAGTGTGCGATATGATACTAAAAGCTAAAAAATATGATAACAATTAAAAATCAACGAAATAGGTGAAGAGGAAAATGAAGAGTGTTTAATCACTAAAGATTATTTACACGTTCGACTGGAAAAATTGGCATTCCAAATGAAAGTAATTCGCAAATTGTATAAAATATGTAACGAAAATCGAGATTTATTTGTGGAAGTGTATTTTATGGAAATGGTCTTTATGAACACACATTCACTTATTCCAATGAAAGATGAAATGGACAATTATAATAAAACAATAGCTCAGTTCAAGAATCCAAAATTTAATAAACGTTTAGCAGTAGCTTTAGAAGAGCGAAACCAGCTTACCGAGGTAAAATAAAAGCTCCTTTTTATAAAACTGTATCTAATATAACAATAAGTAGAAGCTTACATTAAAATTATTTTATTTATTTTTGTTCAAGGAAGTGCAACGTTTGAATAAACACTTACATGATATAATTAAAAAAATTCGAATTACTATTTATGAAATAAATACTATGCTGGGGATTAGTAAATCGTTTGATTGTAAGTTTCAAAAATTTATGTTATCTTATTCATGTAGAAATCTTAAAAAGTCAAAATATAAAAATGTAAATAGTACAGAATTATAAGGTTTACCATTTAAATCTTTATATTGATTTAATATATTTACAACTAATAAATAATTAACTCTATAATTCTAGGTGACATATGTAAATTATCAGATGACGAAATTTTAAAAAAGGATTCTTTTAAATAAAATGTATATTTTGTATTTATAAAAAGATATATTTATATTAAACAAAGAATGATCTATATATACTTATAATATGTATTGATATAATATAATTATTATAACTACGAAATTTCTCAATAAAAACTGAAACTAAATTACAGAAAAAATAAATTAAATGTTCTAATAAAATGTGTAATTGAAAAATTACGTTTTATTAATTTACAGAACTTGGCAAAGATAAATCTTTTATAGAAAAATGAATAACATCACTTGCTCTTAAAATTGCTTCTGGCATAACTCCAATCGGTGTTTGTAAATTTCTTACATATATTTCGGAGCAATCAACATCAACACCACGAAGTTCGGCATTTAATTTCGTATTTTCATATAAATGAAATTCTGCCTGTTTTCCTAAAACAAAATTTTTGTTTCATTTCTTCTAAAAACATAACATATATATAAAAATATATAAAACTAATAACTTTATTAATAAAAGCTACTTTAAACTTACCAACAATGCCGGTAACAACTCTTAAAAATCTTTCACGTAAAAATGCACGTGCTTCTTGTTTATCTTCTGTGGCAAAATCATATTGTTGCTCATTCCCTTGTTGGTCATTTAATTCCTTTTCATTGTTCATGTTGATTAATTTTAAATTAAATTTATTCCTACAGTTTTAACTTACATATTTTATGTCAACAATGAAGACTGTCAACTAATAAAAGCCGTGAGTTAGTAATTTTGTTGTATATTGTTAGGTTCCGTAACTTACTTTAGAGGAAAAAGAAAAACTCTATAAAAACACCGGAAGTTACAGAATTCAAATACTATAAAATTTCCCTAGTGTCAAAAATAAGAATGAAAAAACAAATTAAATTTTGTAATAATAATCAAAATTAATTATTTAAAAGTATGGAATTTTTATATATGAATTTAATTATAAAAAAAGGTTTATTTATCTTATTTTAAAAATGTTAAAAGAACAATAATATTATTAATGATTGTCGGTAATGTAGAAATTCTATTAAAAGTACTCCTCAGTTGGTAAATTTAGATACATTTGTGTAGTAATAGTTTTGGTGATTCTGTAACAGTGTTACCAATGTAGCAAGTTAATAAAATGACATATAACTGTGTATATAATCAGACGTAAGAGGTTATTTATTTCAATCATAAAAATCACTTTTTCTTCGGATTGATACTTGCAAGGATTACTACTTTAATGAAAGTCAAACATTAAGAAGTATATTAATTTTCTTTTAATGCATTTTGTAAGTGATTAAGTTATTATTTGTAGCACTGTGTGCTTCTCGACAATTTTTCGTAACATAGAAAATTAAAATAAGGTAAGTCAGTGTATAAATATCTTGACATCAAATAATTACGTTAATGCATACATATTAATTTCTCCGAAATAAAATTCGATACTTTCTTTTAAAATATTTATAATAAAGCAATTAAGGTTATTCCCAGTAAATCCTTTCAATTAAAAGCAAGAATAGAAACAATAATTCATTATTAATTATTATCAAACACAATATTGCCGATCAGTATTATTTATTATAAATAAATGTTTATTATTTAACATTAATAATTAATTAATTATAACGTAACATTTTGTATGATGAAATTATAGGTGCATCATGTTCTATTAAAATAATTGTTAAATATTTACATTCACATTTGTATATTCTTTACGTCATATAAACGATTTAATTTAAGTAATAAAATGTTATATGATTAAAAATATTATATTCATTTCATCATCTAGAATCATGGCTGGCCAACAACATCCTTTCCCATCTGGTTTTCCAAGTACACAACAGACTGCAATGCGTAATCAATTTGGCGGTGGTCAAATGGTTTCAGGTTTAATGGGTCCACAGCAAGGTAAATATACGTTTTTATAATATTCATTTAATATTTATAATTGCCTAAACTATTTACATTTATATTATTATATACTTCCAAATAATAATACAAAATTAAAATAATATATATTTATTTCAAGTGTTTAAAAGAACTAATTAAATGTATTTTTCTAAATTTCATTTGTGTGTGTTTATCTAGGAATGATGAGTCAGCAGCAATTTGGACCTGGAGTAAACAGCGGCGTGAGTTCCAACGCAATGAGTATGTTGAGTCAAAATTTAAATGCTCAGCAAGTTTTGGCTCAACAACAGCAGCAACAATCAGCTGCACTACAACAAATGCAACAGTTACAGCAACAGCAGTTGCAATTGCAACAGCAACAAGCTGCACTTGTTCAACAAAACAGTCAAACGAGCAATCAGGCATCGCCTTCGCAACAACCTGTTCCCAGGCCTCAGCCACCGGCTCAAAAACAGCCAAATAAAGAATTAAGTACCGCTAGTTTATGCAAATACGGACAAGAAACCGTACAGGAAATAGTCACAAGAACCCAGGAGGTTTTTAATATGTTAAAAGTACTGCAGTTACCGAATGGTAAATATTTTTGTTTCAATCCAAGAAATCCAAGAAATATGTACATGCTGCTTAAGAAATAAATTGAAATTGATTTATTAACAATTTTTTATTATTTTATAGGTACTGCCCAAGGTGCTAATATGGCCGCGGAAAAGAAAATGAAGATTGCCGATCAACTGAGAATGCTGGACTTTTTATTTAAACGTTTGAGATTAGTTTATGAAAAGTGCAACGAAAGTTGTCAACTTCAAGGATTAGAATACACACATATAGAAAGTCTAATACCAATTAAAGACGAATGGGATGCCAAATCGGACGAAAAGAAAACTTCCGAATCTTATAGAACGATGTGCGAAGAAAGCAAAGAAATCATGGAGGTATAATATTTGATTTTTAATCTTATAAATTGAAAAACATTTAACCTTTAATGAAGAAAAGTAGTAACATTGTTTTATTCTCTTTTGCAGCAAGTTGTCTTGAAGAACAAACATCTTAAGGAGATTATCGACCATTTACGGCGTATTATTTCTGAAATTAATACAATGCTTTATATGAGACGGTCATAAAATCCGAGAGTTCCGAAACAAAAGACTGATAAATTAATCGTTTATATACGAACACTGTGTATATAGATATATATTTAATAAATACTTCCTAAATTAATTGGGAATGATTCATTATTAAGTTTAATTGATTTTAACAAAATAAAACAAAAATATAATAATTAGTTTATTTTTTTCTTACTATCAATACATTTAATGAAATACAATTAATAACTATTGTGTTTATGAAAGTCATGTATTACATTAACATTGTTTTACTACTTTAAACTGTGATGTAATGAAAAAAACATAAATTATCAATTTGCAAAGTAACAAATTTATATAGAAACCCTCATATTAAGTGTATCTAACAATTAGTTTATTTTTCTCTAAATGAAACTGCGATAAAAGCAACAAACTTTCTCAAAAACTGTGGGCAGATGAAAACCCGCATATTTTTTTACTGTCATTCGCGTTACAATTTGGCTTAGTTGTATATTAACCGCAGAGGACGATATACAATGTATTTTATAAAACTCCTTCTCTGTGTTTTTATATTACAATTTACTGGTGAGTAATAAATTAATTTATTTCGACAAATGTATTAAATCTTTAGACAGTATCAATAATATCAATTTAAATTTTGGATTTCATTTACGTGTAGCTATTGATTGCGGCTTTCCGTATTTATTTCAAAAATTTACAAAACTTAAAAATACACTTGAAAATGTTGATACGTCAAATGTGAGCAACACAAAGGAAGAATCTGTCATAATATCACTCAAAAATGAATCAAAACGTTCTGCGCGACTTTTGGGAAGATTAGCATTTGTTGTTAGCCTTGGACATGGAATGTCCAACAGAAATTCATCATCTTCGAATTGGTCAGATATTGGCACGTTTTTTCCTTATTTAGCTGCCATATACGAGCCCTTATTATTTAATATCAGATCATTTTTTCCATTCAAATGGTTTTTTGATACGGAAAGTACAGAAGATCCTGTGACGGAAAAAAATGCTTTAACAACTCCAACTATGATTCAATTAAATAATAATCTCTCTGCAATGAACAAAATAGGAATTCGGAACATCTTAATGGACAATAAAATGCATAATGACGAAAATAAAGAACAATCTGGAGGAAATGGAGTTCCACAAAAAGTAAGATTTGTCTCTGTAATTTGATTTTGTTAATTTTCTTAGTTTTATCTTATACAAAACTTACCTTTAACTAGATTTGAAACAAAAAAATGTTTCAGAAATGTTTCCGAAATAATAATTTTATATAAAATTACAGTTGTTTATAATAAGTTTATAAAGTTATAAATAAAACATTTAAAAATCCTATCGGTATTGAAATTCATAAACATTCTAGCAAGTTTATTAAATTTCGTAGATAATTTTATTAATTTTGCGTTCATTAAATTAAGTATTTTGTTTCAACTTCTCTTTATACGTTCTCAAAGAAAATCCAATTTGGAGTATGTTTTTAACTATTAAATAGAAATGTGATAATTACTTCCTGTTTTAATAATATTTTGAAGACATACATTAGGGGTTCACAAAAAAAATATTTTATTTATTTATTTATTGATATTATATACAGTAATTGACCTTTTAAAATCATACCTGGGTCTCCTATTGTACCATTTATTGACATTAATAAAACGCTCACGTGCCATATACCTACTGGCAATCATCTGCTGTTCCATACTTTGAATATGTAAATGAGCATTTATTGATGAAGTCAAAATTCCACAGAATTATCCAGAGAAGGACTCGGAACTTCTGCCGAATGTTGAAAATGTGTCGTTCAACATGAAAAATGGTGACCTTTTTTTCCGACCAATTCCAAATACAACAACGGAAAATATAGTCGAAACGGAAAAGCCCGTAACTAAAAGGGAACCAGATGTGACTCGGCCACCGCCTCCACCTCCACCACCTCCACCGCCACCACCGCCGCCGACACCTTCTCATCATACAACTACAACTACAAAGAAACCGACGACCGAGAAAATCACCACGACGAAACGTCCAACGACAGAACCAAGTGTGGTAACATCTGCCACAACAGTTACACACATGCATACAACTGTTCCAACCACCTTGCCGCCGATAACCGAATCAACTTCAATGACATCTTTAAATCCGACGATTGTTCCAACAATTCCAATGATGCATAATCATACTATCCTTAATGGTAGTTTTGTGACGACGGAATTTCCAGGATATTACGGTGGTTATCCACAAAATGTTCATCACATTGATTTTACGACGGAAATTAATTACAGCGATTACAGTGACATCAGAAACAGACTGTCTAACGAAGAGATCGATTTGAAAAATGACTACGAACTGTTTGATGTTAATAACAATGATGTTAATTTTCAAGCGGTTGACTTTAATAACAATAATAATGTCGATTTTCACGCAAATGAGCCAGTTCGAGATAACTTTCAGACCGTTCAACCTGGGATAAACTATTATCATGATCCATCAAAGATTATTATAAAAGATGACTTTAAACCCAACGCTGATCCGAGTAAAACCTGGTACTATAATTATAGACTTAATCATTTTTTGTAAAGTTCATTGTATCTGAGCACACTTTTTAGTAATGGTTTTAACAGTTAAATTTTGCTTGACTTATTAGATTCATAAGGAAAAGTGTTGTTTGTTAATATTTATTCATCAAATATAAGTATGTATTATTAATTCAGGTGACGTAATGTATGATACATAACATTTAATTTTGGGATAATGAAAGTTAATACAATCCAGTGTAATAACGACCATGAAGTAAAAGCCGTTTTATTTTAAGAGAAGTTTAGAGGAGGTCGCACATATTGCTATTTCTGGAAAAGCCTAGTCGTGTCTAATGTAACTACAGTAAAGGGTTTTATGTATTTTGATTAATCGTTTTGCTTTCTCAATTTATTCAAATTGTAATTTAATCTTCAAAGGTAAAAATAATAATAATTTTTTAAGATAAATATAAGGAAGTATGTTTAATGAAAATATTTCAAAAAATAAGAGACACGTTTTTCTGTTAAGAAATATCAGATGTTACTTGGAGTTCAAATAAACAAAAGGATCAATAAATATTATTGTTAATGTTTTACCTTAAAATGTTGATGACAATATGAAATTAAATATTGTATCTTATTACAACAAAATGTTATTATAAAAATAATCTTGCACTGAAATACTCTATTAATAAATTTAAACAGATTGAATGAACCATTGAATAATGACAAAGATTATTGGGATTCTATTTTTTTCCTATCTCCCAAGGTGCTTCGAAATATCTCATTCCACTTTTTTTTGAAATTGTTCCTAAGCCCTGAGAGATTGGTGTAGATCATGATCAAATATCATTTTTTATAATTTTGTATGAAAAAAATGCTTTAATTACGAATACTAATGTTTTTACTTTTTCTACTCTAACGACATAGTTAAGTAAGACATAAGAAAACTAATAAAACTGCAAAACGTGAAATCATCTGAAGACTAGTTTTTCTCACACCTATTTAAGGCTAATCACTTTTCACTGACATATTCTTGACATTTTATTTCACATGTTCTTGCGTCTTTGAAATATCAAAGTCACTTGTACAACATTTTTATGCACTCATAATTTATCATGTAACTGACACGAGCTGATTACTCTTTCATTTGCTTAATTGAATTTAGCTTAAAATATACATTCTCCTAAATAAACGTCAACTATTTAGACGAATAATTTTAAACAAGAGCAAGATTCTCAGTTACTTAATTATATTTAATCATAGATAGTTATTGATGATTGATATAATTTTGAATGATCAAATGAAATATGATCTGCATTTTTAACTGTGTATGTTAAAAGTTGAACGCTCGCATACTTCCGGTTAAGACATTCAAATTTGTACTCTTATTTTTACTTATGCACTCGACGTTCTTGGTGACGAATTTTTTTCTTTTTTTTCGTATTATTTTCTTCATGTTATCCTCTCACTTGTCAGTTTTTGCTTTTTCCAGCTCTTTTTCCATCCGAAACCTAATAGCCCTATATCCTCTAGGACACTTCAGGACCGTTTCCTGCATGTGCACGTTCGTCGAAGCGGATGGGAAACCGCAAATAAAGTGAGTTGCATAGCAGACTCTCCTCTGTATATGCTTGTTACCGTATTACACACTAAATATACTGCTTCTTTTGTGCGACATATATCTTTCTAAGATAAATACGTGGTCTATTTTAATCAGAAATAAAATACTAAGTTGCTTGTGTGCTTATGAATTATTAAATTTTAATAATTTTGATAAACAGAATTGACAACATATCAACTATTTTTATTATATATTTGTGGTATGGAAATTTAATTTTCATTCCATTGTAATGAAACTGTAATAAATCCATGTGAATTGTTACTTTTGTTAAAGAGTGTTGCAGTGTTTTCACATAATCGATTTTGATATCGAACTTGCTGTAATATTTAATTGAATAATTCTACGTTGAATTTGCCTATGGGATATAGTATTATCCGCATGAACGGAAATGCATTTACAAAATCAATATATTTTCAAATATTCTATGACGAATTATTTTAGAAGAAACATTTGAAAACAATTAAGATTTACCATTTTTTCACAAAAAATGTCCGAGTATTTATAATTGTTATTAATTTTTTTTTTTTTGTAACAATTTCAATAAAGTCAAATTAATAGAGAAACATTCGTCTTTATCTTTTTCAAATATTTTATGATATAAACAAGAATTCCAAATGTTAAAAAAAAAAAAACAAAAAGATCAAGAGAAGAAGAAAAATTAAAAGAATCATAGAATTGCCTGTCTCTGTTTGCACTCTGTCAAATCGGGCAATATTTTTTCAATTGCTATTTTTGGTCTTCGTGACCCGGGCGTGCTTCTAGTGTTCGGCTGTCTATCGCACTTGTCAAGTGCAAAGAAACTGATTCATTATCGATAAACGAAAGTGCGCATGCATCAAAAATCAAGGCGACGATCTTTAAATAAACGATTCGTTAAAGATGAGCATCTTTCAGTAGAAGTAATTTTTTCTTCTTCTTAGTCTTCTTTTTCTATTGGCGTCAAAGACGACGAAGAAGTACAAGAATGAGTAAAAAAAAAGAATAAGAAAGAAAAAGAAATAAGAAGGGGGTATGTACGTCTCTCATTCGGTATGCAACCATGTCACAGCGCAACGAAAACGAGGCAGTTCGTGAAAGCGTACGGCATGGGGTAAATGCACCGCGCGATCGGTAAGAATCGCTTGTATATGGGGGGGACGAAAAGACAGCTGTGGGGCAGCTGGCAGCGCGTGCCGCAAACCTATGGGGTCTCTTTTCAACGCGAATGATGATATTCTACACGCAGTGCTGGATCTATGCGTTTAAGGCCCGAAAACAATTTTTTATATCCTGCGAGCTATAACATATATATGTGTCTAAATACATGACTTTCACTTCTGCATTTTTGGATTACTTTTGTAATTTCTTTTGTTCACTGACAGACGGCCTTTGAACGTCGATAAAAGGGATCAATAAAAATGACGTCATTCAGAAAATGTATTATTTAAACAGTAGCCAGTTGTTTCAGCAGGATGTATATATAATTCTAATGGAAATTTCGACAAGCTTTATCCATGCTTAGTCAGCGAAATATGAAATTCAATAAGCAACGTTAACTCTATGTAACATTAACGTAGATTCAACGTTATTTTGATTAACTATTAGACATTCCATGCGAAAGTAAAGAATAAAGTTGTTTAAAAGTCATAAAATGAAGTCTGCTTTCAGACTATTAAAAGGTGACGACAAAATAAAATTTTGATCGAAACAAGGGTCTGCTGATATAAACCAAGCGAACTGACGAAACGCAAGTGTATTAACTCATAGTTAAAGCGTTTGACACCGCGATAGTGAATAATGAGGTTTTTCACGAGTGGCCCTTGTGTTTTTAAAAAAGAAGACGAAGAAAAAGAAGAAGGAAGAAAAAAGATCAGAAGCTGAAAGCGTTTCAGGTTGGTGAACATCTGCCAAGCCCGGAGTCCAACGATAATAATTCGAACAGCTGATGCTTCTTAAGACCACCACCTCGATGCCTATATGACTTGGAGAGTTGGACCGATAGAATTTTTGACGGACAAATCATAGGTCCTTTTAATAGTTTTCTTTCTAAAAATATTTGTATGAGAATTCTGGAGATTGCCTTGTTAGACCCAAAATTGGTTCATTTAAATGTGCAGTTTTTTAGATGTTAATAATGTTTGAAATAGAAAAATAATAATTAATAAAAATGATGGTTTCTTGATGGCCAGGACAAGATGTAAACATTTTTTTACTAAGATGGACTTTTAAACACAAAACGTCTTTACAGTCAGAAATGAACGAGATGAAACAAGGCCCAAACATTTAAGACGAGACACACTATGAAAATAAACTAGAAAAGCCGCGTGAAACGTTTATCTTGCTTTTTCGTTTATTACAAAATACATGCGCAGTCACTTCAGTCGGGCTATTTTTATCTCAATTCGCGTTGTCTCTTCGTCTTCTTCTTGTCTTGAATAATTATAACGAAACTTAATTAGTTTATGTAACTTTCGTTTGACTAATTACAAGCCAATAAAATTATAGAAATTACGGATTTTGTCCCTGAAACCATTTTGTTTTACTTTTAACAATAGAAACACATTCGAATTTTGTATTCTTATATTTACTTGTTTTAATTTTCTGAAAACATAAAAGACTTTTATTAAGTACAATGAAATAAAATTTAATATTAAAATTTGTATTCTATTGAAAAATGGCAAATTGTTTTTCTGTAAACTTAGGAAATTATTTAATAAATGAGTTGCGTAACATCGTATGGAAGACTATTTTAAATTTGCATACATATAATATAAGTTATTTTTGGATAATTATTATAGTTGTATATGTGTTTGCATAATTTTGTGTAATCATACACTGTGAAATACAAGAACTAAAATTTTGTTGCTGAGTAATAAATTTTCATTGTCATATGTTAAGGATAGAAGGAACAAAAAGCCAAACAATAATCATATTTGCAATAAAATAATCGATCTTTATTAAAATGTTTAGCATTGATGTAGCCGAGAAAAATGCAGTTGAAATGACTATAGATTACGCAAAGCGATTTTATAAATTGTATAATTGAAATTAATTATCACTAATTGATAGACATTTTTAGTCTCATCATTACTTATCGCATATAAAAAATTAATTTTCCTTCAAAAAAATCATGTTTTTCTTTTTTTAATTCCGGATTTAATATTTTATTAAGTGTAAGTATTTTTAATTAGTATCAAACTTTTAGAAGAATACAATTTTCTTGTATTAAATTTGACTTTTGTTAAAAAAAAGTCATTTTGTAATGTTCATGATGTGTTTAAATTTGTTTCTAAAAAGCAGGCAAAGAAAAGTAGTTAAATTTTGATGAAACAGCTGTAAATGTTAAGACCTGTAAAAACGAAGAAAGTTACGGCGCTGTTGTTGAGAGCGATAGAGGGAGGCCCACATTGACCAATAGAATTGTGTGGCCCAAACCGGCGCGCGGTTAACACTCGTTCGGAGCTTCGAATCGGCACACTTGCACGTGTGCGAACGATTGGGACGGTTCGACGCTCGACGACGTTTACATTCATATCGTTCGTCGACAAAATCGGTACTTGCGTCAGATCCGTGGAATCGTTGTTATCGCGTAACCAAAAAATTAAATATAATAATTTTATTGCTCAATTTTAACGAAAAATTGAACACAAAAAAAGAAACATACGATATTTTGAATTTCCGATTGAGTGCTAAATCAAATCGTTTACAAAATTTTACGAAAGTTTGTGCAGTTTAAACGGTGTATCTTTGGGATTAAGTGTTATTGATACAGGAAAAGACTAGGATCAGAATTGAAGAGCAATTTAAAGGTGAGAAATCGTTACGTGAACGTATTTCAAGAGTTCTAGAAAGTTGAATTTACGTTGATTTTACGTAACTGTCATTTGAACGTAGATTAAACGTGAATTCTACGTTCACCCAAATTGCCAGGGTTTAAGAACTAAGAAATCTTTCTTTGAATTATTTGACAAATGGCATTAGTTCTATCTACTAAAAGTGGATTTAATGTAAAATTACGTAGAAAAGACGTGGAAAAAACGTGGTAAAAACATTAAATAAACTTTTATTTTATTTGGGTGTTACTTCAACGCAGATTCAATTTCGATTTAAGGAACAATTTATTAATCAATGAAAATCAATTCAAAATGAATTGATCAACGTTGAATTAATGTATAATCTACGTACATGTTAGAGAACTGTAAATATATAGTTTATATATGTAGGATATTTCAAATGGTTTCTCTATTTGTGACAAATGTTTTGTGCAAGCAGAAAGAAATTAGATTGACATGAAATTTGACGCGGTCCTTTAGTTTTCCGATGAATACGTCAAGGTCATGTTTAAATTATGTCATAATTTTTATATTTAACAAACTTTGTACATTTCTTTTAGGGTAATAACAAATTTTGGACTAAAATTTAAACGATAATCAACATTTAAAACTTTTAACTTGTATTGTTTTATCTTTAAAGACTAAAATAAAAAATTTTGTTTTAAGGAAAGCACTGCAAAATACAATTAAAAAAAACTGCGTATGTGATAAATGAAAATTATTGAAAATGATTTCATCTTTACTTATAAGTGACGAATGTCTTTTTCTTTTATCAGAAATATCATACATTTTTTGATTTCTCAGTTGTTTCGGTCGATTTATTTTTAGCATCTACTTCAATTTAAAAAAAATAGAGAAACCCGCGAAAAACTTAAGAGGGGGTTAATGAACGTTTTTCTAAAAAAAGCATTTTTGTCAAATTTATGGCCGTCAACTTTATGCGTCTTCTCTTGTGTTTTTTTGTCTTTCTCTTTCTCTCTCTCATTTTTCGTGGCGACCTTTTTTTCATCGCCGCAACAACTCCGAACTTAAGCAATATGGCGACAAAGAGAGCACCACCAGAAAGCCACGACGGGCACGTGTTCTACGATGTTTATTAATAAACCCACAGCCAAGCCGAGGATTTCTTCGTAGCGAGACGTCTGGTAGCATCGATGCTCTACGATTACTAATCCAGTTCTTAGTTTTCAGTTTTAAGATGACTTTATTTCAATTTTTTTGCTTCTTCTTCTTCTCTTATTTTTCAAATGCATACAGTTCCAAAAATCTTTTCTATTGGAATTTTATGAATTTGAACTTCTAAATTTCATTTGAAAGTATCCATTTTTTCCTATTCCCCTTTTTTTATTTTATCCCAAGCATGACAGCAAATTAAACATATATTTCGTATGGCGTGTGAAATAATTCAAATTTATCGAGCCTTGAGAATTTCGTCGATAATTATTGGAATTTTAAAGGTTGAGAAACAAAATAGAGCATTATGGAATTACAGTTCTACTACGCCAATCATCTGGCGGGGTACGATAAAGAAAACACCTTCTTTTTCGAAGGGTTAATTAAGGCTGCTGCGTGTTCCAAGTAACAAAAAAATGTATGAATAACAAAACAAAAAAAACTAGTTTTTGTGCTCAAAATTGCCAGCAGACTTCCTGCCAACAATGTACACATATCCCATAGTTGCTCTTTTATTGTATGTTTAATAAAATTGTTTCAAAATGAAACGAATGTTAAGAATCGTATACGCATAATTCTTACAGCATAAATTGCATGTTAGCAAAACAACGCATCATTGAAGTTATATTGAAAAGCATTTTCATATCAATGGATATTATTTATTAAACTGATATAGAGTTGTCATGTTAGATGTTTAAAAGGACGTTTAAAATTATTTTTGGAACAAGAAATGTATTATTTGTATAATTCAATTGTAATTTATGTTATTACACTTAATCTCACTTAATCTCTGATTAAGTCAAACACATTTAGTATTTTTAAACAGGTAAAAAAGTTAGACAATACAATTAGACTTTACTAAGATTGTCTTTAACTATGTATATAATCTTGTTTCTACACGTGTACAATGAGTCACTTTTTTGGCAGTAAATAAGTTTCAACTTTTCTTTAGCAAAACTTCTTCGTCTTAATTGAAACTCAAGTAAAATTACTTCTAATATCATCTTTATGTTAATCACAAAAACAACAGTTAAAAAGAATGATATTAAAAAAGATTTTTAGAGCCGTTTTGTTTTAAATGTAATTTCTTTGCATTGAAAAGTTTAATGAACACCAATAGTAAATGAATTTATTTAATTTCACGATAACTCAGCTGTTTTTCATTATACTTTCATTAATAATTCTTAAGCAGCACACAAACACTTTATGTAATGAATTATTATTTATTATTGTTTGAATTTCTCTTAGTAAAAATTTCTTTTTCAACCTTTAGTAGTGCGAGTGTGTAGCTTTTTTTTCTTTCTGTCTACAACAGGCCATATCAGGCATCAGCCAAATGGCTTAAAAGTAATACTTCAAAGTGCACTCATGACGTTTGTTAATGAAACTTATAGATTCTAATACAATATATAAACATTAATTATTCACAATGTGCTTTTTGTTCAACAAAATACTAAAGAAAATACGCATTGACACGTTGCTTGACAGCTTGCAATATTAGCCATTGTTTGTGATTATGAGTTAGTTATTATAAATGTTAAATAGATTATTTTTTATTATGGAAAAATTAAACAATTACTTTTGATGATATTTAACAATGTAAAAAACTAAATAGAAATTAAAAGTAAGAAATGATTAATTTACCGCTGAGATAAAATTTATTGATGAAACCGAGTTGACAAGTCGAATTATAATTTTATTAATCAAAAAAAGGGCAAAAATCATAATTATCTGTAATAAATGACGGGTACTTTCATTTGACGTTTTATTGTACGAATATAAATATGTTTGTTATGAAACAGACACGGGAAATACAAAGAGTGATTATGATGAAACTATTTCAGAAATATGTATATTCACGTCAGTCATAAATGTATCAAATGATCCACTCGAGATGGTTCCTAAAAAAATGTTAATCTGTTATTCCAGATATAGAAATTGTGCCAAACTTTTCCACGTCTTCATTTAATTATATGGGAAGCAAATGTACAAATATTAGGATGCATTGTTTAAGGTCTATTACGAAAAATTTTTTCGAAAAATCTGTTTACTTTGTAATATAATACAAATGAGAGACACGTTGGATAATAAAATAAAAATAAATAGCCACAGCTGATGTCAGATATTTTTATTTTTAACTTTTCTTTAAATGTCATTTTTGTGTGAAGATTTTACAGTCTTCTTGAAAATCAATCATTTGTATAAAAATTTTTATCTCAGTTAAAACAATCAATTTTTATTTTTAATTACGTTAAATCAAACAAATAATGTGAATTATTATTATTAATATTTAAAATATTTACTTAAAAAAAGTCGTTAAGTTTTGAACTAAGTACCTCCCCCCCAAAAAGTTACCTTTCAACTATATTCATCTCAGAGATTTAAAGTTGGAGACAAGCTGGCAATAAATCTAATTAATCGTTATAGCAGATAAAAAGAGACTAAACAAACGATAAATGAAAATTAGAAAGAGATAAGAAAAAAAGGGAAATAAAATCGTGAGACCATAACAAGACGGATTAGATTAGACACATTAAAAACAGTCGCATCTTTTTTTCTTTTTTTTGTGAACTTGAAAACACCATCCTGGCAAAACAAGACGGTCTACTTTTTACGACACCTCGCGTTCCCTAAGATCTATCGGAGCTATTCTTCTTTGGAAACGCAATATATAGAACGGAGCCATTGCGAGAGAGTTTGCATGCGGGATTTCGAATACTATACAATATGAATCTATCCTTGCACCGGTTCTTTGCAGCTAAATAGCAGCTGTCGGTGTGTGCGCGCTTTGGAAATCCAACATCCAGGCCTGTATGAAGCCTATGAAATCGAACTTACGGGGTCCGCGCGTAAGGGCGAGCTCCAGGAGGGGGAGAACAAACTCAACGGGACCTTAAAGATACAACCCTGAAAGCGTTATTCAGAGCCTTTTCTTCTGGTCGTCGAGCCATATGCACGAAGAAATTCTTTTTACCTGATTTTGCTTCGCGACCTGGGCAAACGAGCTTCCCTTTTGCTCGAGGATATATGAAGGTCAGGGCCCTCCCCATTTGGCGACCTCTTCTTTTCACCGATTCGTCTTTTGATTATTGTTCGATTCTGTTTGGTTTGTTGCCAAAAAATAATCGCCCAATTCAAGGTTGCACATTTTTTATATTCTTTCTCAGTTACTCAAGTTTTTTTCTGAACATGAGAACTGATTGCAAGTACAGTTTTAAAAACATTTTTCGATTTTGTAAATTAGTTTCAGGTCAATATTAGATGGTTCCCAAAAACCAGAAGGATAAAGTGTGTGTAAAAAGACAAAAAGGCTATTGTTCAAATTTATGGCTGAGAATGAAAATGGTTTAGGGTGCTAGTAAATTTAGTACACCAGAAAACAAGATTGGCAATTAAAATTACATGCCGGTTTATTGCACAAAATTACCATTTTTTCTTTTCAAAGTAGTGTTAGTTTTCCCGAAGGATTAGAAGCTAATTACATTTATTGCTTTGTCTTTTTCTGGAAATGCTAGCTTTAATGATGACCAACAACGATGACAGATAACACATTTTATGACACTTTTCAAAACATATGTTTATCCGACAAAATCAGACAATTTCCGAAGAAAGATTTTCCCTAAGTGATTTCTTTTATTTTCTCATAAATCTGTTTATGCGGAAATTCAGTCCTTTTTTCTTTCTAACAGTTTAATATTATATATCGAACAATTGAATCATATAGCTACAAAAATAGAATTTCATGAGCTGTTTTTGTGTTTATTATGCTGCATAAACAGAAAGAAATGCCATGTGTGTTGCTACGGAAATGCATTTTCCTGAAGTAAATACAAATATTTTACTGCAGTAATTTTTTTCCAAAAGACAGATGGACAAAATTAATCATTCCGGGCGTAACAATTTCAAAACTTTGTCGAAGCCGTGAGATATCTCGGATCCAGGTGTTTCGTTGCCGACAAAATGTTCCCCACGTTTTTCCAGATCAATAAACACCTACATTCTCGTGTTCGTATTAATTGAATAGCAACATTATTTGATGGACATCGATTTGTTTACTTTTAATACACACCGTATATAATTATGCTAAAAGGTGGTAGTAACAGAAAACATTTGCATTGGCCATTTGATTATACCTTTGCATTATTTTCTAATGCATTGTAATTTCAGCTCAAATGTTACTCTATTTCTAAAAGGTCACAAGTTGTATATTATTATGTTTTTATATATTTTATTATATAAATAGATAGTAAATGTTAAAATTTATGTCTAATATCAAAATATCTTTTTCTGTTGCAGTTCAAGAAATCTCGAAGCTAAATGCTAGGAAATCGGCTGTGACAAATAGCAGGTGGACAATTAGAGGTAGTAAATAAGTTGATTGCTGTTATTCCACAAGTTAGAGGCCTTTAAGGCGTCCTCACAGGCACCATTGAGGCCAAAATTTGGAAGATGTTGATGCCTGGTGCAGCGGGTCTCGGTGCCGTAGGGGCAGTCGGTGCGGTGAGTGCGGTGGGTGCTCCCAATCCCGAGGACCTTGTCACGGGTTTGGGTGCTTTGGCTGGTGCAACGCCACAGTCCAAAGACACCACGTGGACAAAATTATTCGTCGGTGGTTTACCATATCACACAACTGATAAAAGTCTCAGGGAACACTTTAATGTTTATGGAGACATTGAAGAAGCCGTGGTCATCACCGACAGACAAACTGGAAAAAGCAGAGGATATGGTTTTGTAAGTTCGAAGTTCAAATACAAAGTTAAAAGAAATGAAGTTAAATTTTGAAATTGATAAAAACATTGTAAAAAGTAACGCTTTATAATAAAGAATGAAGTTGAAAGAAAGAAATAAATAATAAACACGTCCTGGTTACATAATTGTGAGATTAACGTCATGCAGTTCATGCACAAGTGTGTCCGGTTTTCGTGATAACAAAAACAACTAATAATAAAAGCGACTTTCTATTTGTAATAAACCCAATGAAGATGCCCGCAAAATCGTCCAAGTCGTTAATTATTCAATCATTCTTAATTACAACGCCACGCAAGATAAAATCCCGATACATACATACATTTTGTGTACATGAATCATGTATATTTCTTACTCAACTAAATTCGTGGTTCGACGTTTATTAAAACATTTGGAAGCGTTTCATTATTTCTTTCTTTTTTTTCTGGCACAAGCTTTTACTTATGTATGTGTGTGGGTTTAATATATATGTATGTGTGTTTGTAGGTCTGTGTTTGATAAACAAATGATTTGTCTGTGTTTAGGTAATTATGGGAGACAGACCGGCTGCCGAGAGAGCGTGTAAAGATCCGAACCCCATAATCGATGGTCGTAAAGCGAACGTTAATCTGGCAATACTCGGCGCTAAGCCAAGAGGCAATCTACAAGCAAGTAAGTTTCTTATCGCCCGTCGATTTCGAATACACTTTACAGATATTCGGAACACTTTATCCAAAAGTCCTCGATTCGTTGATTGATCATAATTAATTGTTTTATTTTTAGATATCATTTTTTTCCATAATAAAACTAACAAAACGTTCAAATGTAAAGATTGAATTATTATCGCTGATTAAAATGACAGAGTTGCAAAATACAATGTTGCAAATAAAAGATGTTACATTTGTTGATTTAAAATGCCGGTGATTTTATGACGATGAAATGGAAATTCAATGCATGAATAATTTAGTCGATAACAATCAATCAAGTATTGTCGATTCGATGTAATGGATTCGTGTCAATTCATTCGAAGTTGTTTTTTTTTTTCAATCAAACCAAAGAGCATCAATTTGTGCACGACGAGTTATCCTGAAATGACTGCACACGCTCGTTAGACGGTGCCGTAGACCGAAATCGATTATTTGGCATGAATTTTTCACAACGCTCTCTCCGTGCACGGCGCGTGCGAGAACGTCCGGCGGAAATGTGGCATAGGGAAGAAAGGACTTTGTTCCACGTGACAGACGCGCCGGGTGACCAAACTGCAATTATGCGACTCGTGCTATTTGTCGGAACATTTGCTGTTTTATTCTCTTTCTCGCTTAATTTTGCCTCCCTTTTTGTTGTTTTTCCAACTTTGCATAAAATAGGTTCTTACATACACGCAAATTACTTAAAAATTTTACTACATTTACTTTATAGTATATTTTCTTAATATACTTTTTGTAAATTAATTTTGCAAAATATTCTACTTATTTTCTTGTATTGTATATTTTTAATATTTTCTATTTTTAATATCATCATTTTCACAAAATCATTCGAAAAGATCAAACGGCACTAAGGCCGTGAGTAACTTGTTACTTGAGTTTAATTTTAAACATTCGGCTTGCTTTTTGTTTGTTCATTTATTGTCACTTCATAAAAGGATCTGCGTCGTTGAAATCGGGCCAAAATTTGTGCGCACACGAGTCCCTTGGCACTTTGTATTCTATCTCTTTCTCTATTTCTCTTTTCATCGCTGATTCTTGGCACTTTGACATCGCGCGCAGAAATACGCCGACTCTCGACTGGAAGTGTACATTTCCACCCGATCCTGTGTGCTCTTTCCTCCATGGCGACTAGCCAACATAACTTGTCGCGTACCCTTAGCCCCCCTCTCTCTTCTCAAATGATTCGCACCAAATTTTGTCACAAATGGCCGAAGCGTCGCGACAGCTGACCCTTTTTCTACTTTTGCATACCATCTTCTTCCTTTTGCCTTCAATAAACATTTCAGATTGTTCTGTCTTACGAAAATCGACAGCAACAACTGCAATGCTTAATAGTGCTTCAAGTGTTTGTCACCTAAAATAACAAAAGCAAATGATCGTTTCAATGATTTATATTTTAATCCAATTTAAATGAGACTAATTTAATTTGAAAAGGAATAACTTATGGTCTATGATTCTTTTGAATGTATGTTTCTAAAAAATGTCTTTATATATAACGGAAGACAACTTTCCTGAGTCTAAAATCAATAAGCCTTAAAAAAACGTGGACGATAAATATTCTATATATAATCGGTGGTTGTCCATAAAAAATAAGTGTGTCGAAATCGACTAAAAAGCTATGCATTAGTGACATCGTGCATTACGTGCAACTCTTATTGTCTGACAAGGAACACGGCATCGGTACATCAATAGGTTTATCTGAAGTGTCTATCTCGGCAATGTTCGTGCAAATAATGTAGGTTTGCAATGTACTGTTTGGCCACGCGTTTCGGTGCAAGAATTATAAATTAATGATTAACTTTCAGCCTTGGATGTTCTTTTAATATTGGAAAAAAGAAAGCAAGATAATTCTGTCCTTTGTTGTATCGTATATCAAGTTCGAAGCCTTCATTAAACTTAATCGATAAACATTTGTTATGTTTTTCAAATATGAAATATATTGCTTTTTTGGACAAATAAATGGTAAAAAAACGTTTTGTTAGTTTTGTTGAAAAGTTACATTTAAGTTTTATTTTGAATTAAGTTTAACTTTGAGAATTAATGTAATCTTTTGTTTAATTTTAATTGTAGCATTCCCATTCACGGCTGGAATTAGAGCAGGTTATCCAGCAGTTTTACCCGGCCAATATGGGTAAGTTCGAAATGTGACTTTTGAATCGTAATTAATGATATTTCAATAACATTTTACAATCACATCATTATTTTCAACTTAATTTACGCCCGCAGCGACATTTGCAAAGTGCCAAATTGAGGGTATTTTTGAAGAAGCTGAGATTATCTTCTTTTCCAATCTTTAACTCAACGAAAACTTTCTTTTTTCATTTAAATTTAACATTTTAAACAATAAATTTCAAAAAAATCTTGGTTTTATTTTCTCTTTTTTCCTACTTTTTCACAAAAAATTTAAACCAAATTTTCTTAATTAATTCTTATTAATATAAGAATTTGTAATAATAATTATTATATAATTTGCACAAAACGATTTAATTACCGTGGTTAATTGTTTTCACATCGACTTTTATTGAGTTTAAACTAAAAAAATTGTTCACTAAACTATAACGGCATTTCAGCATCCTGCCAATAGCAGTTACTTGAAGGGGCTTTCAGTGAATCTCGAACTCGGAATTATTGAAAGACAAAAAGAGATATCTCACGGCACACGCACACGTGTAAACGAAGCCATGATGTACCTACGTACGAATATATTACTTTCCGGTATATTAACGATCTGTTTCTGAAGATCAGACTTTTGATTGTGATTCTTAATTTTCTTCTCGTTTTTTTCCTTTTTTTTATATTTATTTTTTTGTTCTTATGTCGTTTACTTTGTTATTTGATTTATTTATTCTTTCTTTTTATGAAATGATGTGAAGTGATATAATTGGCTATGATTGCAGTTGTTGAAAGACTTTTGGAATTTGTTTGATACTTGGTTTTACGTTTTTTTTTCATTTTCTTCTTGGTCTTCACCTCTTTTTTTCTTCTACGCACATACTTTTTTCTTAATCAGCATTACATTAATCATAATCACACTTGATTAATCAACAATTAATGAATGTATTACCAAACAAGCTCGACACGATTTTTCCTGCGACATCAGAGAAGATCAGTTTGTGGTGAAATTTAAGATTTAGATTATAAGATCCGAACCGAAACTAGTTACACTTTTCATGATCTCTCCCAAATTTCAACAACAAATATCTTATTAAAAATTCCAATTTTGATTTACATACATTCGATTATTTATTAAATCCCTAAAATCTTTTGTAGTGACTTTTTACTTGTATCATTTTTATTAATTTATTGTTTCGATATTGCGTTTTTTTACTTGTTTACACGTAGTGTGTTTTTCACAATGTAGTTTTTTTTTGCTTTTACGTTGTTTTTACATTTTTTTCTCCTCCTCGACCCTTTTTCTATACTTTTTTGTTTCGTTTCGTTTTTGTGACTATGGTGGCGGAATACACAGCACAAGCCATTCCGTAAACCTTTTTTATAATTTCGTTTTTGTTTTATTGCCGAATAAAAAGACAAAACCAATTCAAAAACGAGTATGTAGATGGAAAATATTACAAATAAAGTTATACCAAAATTGTCGGTACGTATGACGGGATTTAGATGACGCGCATTTATTTGTTGTTTAAATATAAAAGAAGATTAATGAGGTTGTATATATACATTATCACCGACTTGTAGGCTCGCTAACCACAATTAATAACCTTGTGTGTGTGGTGAAGGCTTACACTACACTTGGTGTCGCTATTGGTGTTGTATTTTTTTGGTGTTGTACATGGTGATTTTATACATTATATATTAATAACACGGCGTGGCACTTTAATCGCGCATGAAATTGGTCAAACAAATTTGCAGATACATTCACCCCAACACAACTTTACTTTTTCACCCGTTTTACAGTGAACTTATCTCCTCCCCACCCTGTCAGTTCCCTTGTTAGATATAACATGACGTTTTTTGAACTTTTTTAGGGAAGAACAATATTTTATTTCCTATATGCATATAGAATTTATTTAGACACACTTACTTGAAAAGTATTTTCCTATTCTTAAACTAACATTGCAAATTTTGATTACAACTATTTCATTCTCTTATTAAATTTATTTATTCCGTCTGTAAATAAATGATTTAAGGTTACGTATTTTGAGCAAATGGCGTGCTTTACTTTGACATGCTAAAGTGTCATCGTAAATTTGAATGAAACTTTTCCATAAAATTGTTATAGCACGTTAACTTCTCTCGCCGTGAATATCACAAAGTCGTAACTATTTTTTGTCCAGCCGGTATGTTAGTGCGTGTGTTAAAAGACACCGTCGCAAAGCGCCCGGTAATTCAATCCGAGTCGACGAGAGTCCATATTCTGTCGTATTCGGGGATCCTCCTCTCTGTATGTAATGATGATGTCGCAAGTGTGCCGGGGAGCCAACGACGCGGCGCATCGCGACGTGCCGCCATGTTGGTGGCTGGCGTCGGTCCAGTCTTTATTTAGATCCACCTGTCCCGCGCCCGTCAACCGCTTCCTTACGGTGAGCTCGTCTTCGAGGATTTAAGGCCATCTCTGTTCGCTGCTATTTTTGTACTTTGATTCGCGCGCGTCCACCTGTCGCCATCACTCTTCAAACACATATACATACGGCATTAATACATACACATTCTTCAAGCCACTTTCAGCTTTTTATCATAACTCAGTTTGTGACTTTCGGGACCATATTTACTTATTACTTCAAAGACTATTCAGTCAAGATAAAAATACAGAAATAAATCACAAGTTGTAAAAACAAGTTGACTTCCTCTATCTTTTGAGGATGGATGTTGACCGCTCATTAGCGATCAACAAGAGTCGTTAATTTTTTTTAACGTCATTAATTATTATTTTATTTGTTCTATATAAACTGATTAAACTAATTATTTATTATTTGATCATCATCGTTTGATTATCTTCATGACCTAACACTCGTTATTTTCCATTGAAATTTAATGACCATTATTGACTATCATTTAATCATCCATTTAAATTATCATCACTAACAGTAATTTTCATCATTATTATCATTATCACCTAAATCATTAAATATCACTTAAAATCTCAGAAAACCATTAATCAAATAAAACTACGTCGCATGTAATATTATACAAAAATAACTAACTCCCAGTATTCAATTGATCAAAACATCTTAATTTATTGACCGAAAATTTTGTGGAGAAGTGAAGTTAAGAGTTGAAGTGAAGTGGAGCTACATCGTAGGGTGTGAAAAATGTTGAAATCCCAACCCTTTAGCATTGGTCATTGGTTAAAATCGCAAACGTGGGATTGGTGGATCATCCCATTGGATTATCCGAACGCCGGCGCGATGTTAGCTACTCTTCGACGCAGGCGTCGCAACCCGCGAGCATCAATAAAATATCTCTTTTTCTCTCACTCTCTTCCTCTCTTAGTGCAATGTGCAATCCAAAGTAGCTGCATTTTCTCTTAATTCGTTGACAAATTCCATCACTCTATCTTTTTTCTTTCTCTCTACTCTATTTGCAACAAAAACGAGGATACATTTTATACGAGGGATATATATAATAAAGGAGAGGGGGAGGTTGACAAAATTGTATTTCAACAGAAACTCGTTCATTATCGGTCCTCATTATTATTGCCTGATAAGGAGTCAACTATTAGAAAATTGTATATGTATGTGTTGGCTAACAGTTGCAATTCCAGCTGCTTATCGCTCACTCAAGGTACTGTTTGAGTCGCAACGTCGATACATAAATTAACAAAAGGAAAGAGTTTCTCACTATCTCAAGACGTTATTCGTTGTTCCGAACAATGAAAATAAAAAAAAACATATAGAATGAACAATAGAACAAAATAATTTTACATCTTCGAAGAATCTTTTTTATTTTTATGTTTTGTCGCACACAAGCTAAAAATTTGACCTATAATAATTTTTTACATGAGATCTTCTACTTCAAAAACTTGTAATATTTTTTCTTTGTACAAAATTGACATAAAAAGTCTTAATATAGCTATGCAATAGAAATTGCAACACGTAGACATTTCATAAATATGTTTATTTCACAAAATTGTTTAACTGCACGCAAAGAAATGACCTATTAAAAATTACACTGTCTACTATGAATCACATAAATACAGGTCACATGAAAAAATACAATATGTTTTGCAAATATTGCAATATTACTTTTTTTTAATATTATCGAAGAATTAAAATTGTTTCAGAATTATTTAAATTATTTTCTAAACGCAATTTACCTTATATCATTAATAATAAAATTATATAACTCATTTTATTTTTATTCAAATTTGTTCATCTATGTTGAAATCGAATATTTTGCAAAATTCCATTAATAATTTTGTTCTGGGTGAGCGATAAATAAATTATTTACAAGAGAATTCCATTGATAGTATTAAGTTTCACTTACATTGAATGTTTCATAAATAAGCAATGCTCTAGAAAAGTGAAAATTTACGCAGAACATTTACGCATGTATGTTTTTAATTGAATTCTTTATATAAGTTTTGTAATCCGTTATTATTTCATTACATTCGCAACATTAATTTATATCTACGTACAGTAAAAATAATTTTATGTTTACATTCTGTAAACTCAAAAATTGAACGAAAATACAGGAGAAAGAAGATAGTTCATTTATTTAATGAAAACTCATCAAATTGTATGACAATAAAGTGACATTTTAAAAAGACTCTATGCAATTGGAGTAATGGACTTTTTATCGTGACGATCGAGGACACCAGTGTGATGAAGAGAAGGAAAAAAGGCTGACCAATTATACAGCGGTGCTTTTTCACACGTGCTTCGTTTTCATTTGTTTTCCGTCGTCGATTATCGGCACGAGTTCCGCAGTACAAATTGCCGACCAACTTAATAGTTATTCTAATTTGTCCCACGGGACTTTCTGCTGTCACGACAAAATTTATTATTTACCAGTCGATCACTTGTACTACACAATTTACTACATAACTTACCGTCAACATTTGACGTTAAGTCATTCTTTTTTTGTTTGTTCTTGTCTTCTCTTTTCTTCTTTTTCTATCGACATCATTTACTTTGTCCCACATTTTCGGCTTATTATATTTAACTAACAAAGTTGATTCGTTTTTTTTCTTTTCTTTGATTTTCCTCTTCTGGCATTTGAATAATTGATAATTGATATGAAGTAGTCTTATAGGGAAATTGTAAAGGCATTTTGGAAATAAGTTAATGGCGATCGGAAATGCACGTTGTCGGTCCTCTTCCTGAGGGTTTCAATCGCGATCGTACGGTAGACTAAGATTGTAATCAGCTTTGCTAGCCACTTTGTGACGGAAACCGTCGAAAACACTTAGATCAGTCACGAAAGGACTGAAGAGGGTTCGTGACTCGATAAGTTACTTGTTTATTTCTTCGAAATTCTCAAGCTTGATTGAAGACCTCGAAATCCAGTGTTCCATGCATTTTATTATTTCCGTAAAATTATTTTATTTTAATATTATTTTATCTAAAATTAAATATAAAGAAAAATCTATATTCAATATTTTTTAGAACAGAGTTTTTAATATTTAGCATTTTTTACGAGTTTTATTAGCAAAATAGAGCAATATTTTACAAAAAGAAATCAAAAAATAAAGTTTGTTCGCAATTTATAGTCAACATAATTATGCCTCATTAGTAGACTTCGCAAACCAACTATGTTTATATGATGTTTTTGCGTCCAATTAACAGCCCAGGACTTCATTAACAAATTCTTAGATCGATCGTTGCACTGAAGGGTACAAATTAATCAAAACATCAGTGTTTCCCTTGCTAAAAGAACAATCAATGGTTTTTATTGATCCGCTAGAAAAAGTTCAGGGCTGTTCATTTCAATTGATTATTTATTAAATTCACTACGATTACAAATTTCGATGATTTTTCAATGCATGATTTTTTCTGTCATAATTTTGACAATTGTTCAATTCAATTCAATTGCCTTAACTCAATCCAGATCTAGAAAACGATTAACGATTGTTTAACATCTAAACTAAAGATTCTAATGTAAACTGGAAATTAAATATAAATTCACTAGAAACAACTGGAAATAACATTTCATGTTTAACGTAAATCAATGAAATTTCTAGTTTTGTAACGTTAAAAGATATCAACTATTTAGTAACTCACTAAAAACTCCTCATTATTTTCTGGTGACTTATTATTAATTTCTTAATAGAACTAGAATGCAACGTTACAAAACTCGGCGATTTCATCGACATATTTTTTCATATTCTGTAATTCTTACTCGATTATGATTTATGACAGTCAAGTTTGGAAAGTCAAGTTTATTGTAATTATAATGTTTGATCGTGTGCAACAGTACAGCAGGGTCCAATTGGGATTATGGACGTTTTTTTATAATTGTTAAAAAAGCAGCGCTTTAGGTACTAACGTTGGTGTTAGATAATCGTGTGTCGTGTGCCGAGAAGTATAATTCATTGCAGTACCTACACGTTTGTTGTTGGTTTGCCGTTTCTTGGTTTTTCTTCTGTTATCATGTTTTATTTACTTTTTTTATTTCATTTTTTATAACTTTTTTGTAATTTTAGCAACACTGCCGATGTTTTAGACTGTTTACGTATCGCCTAAGTAAACTCAACTTCATAAAAGGTCATACGAGAGCTACCTTTTCGCTTTCCAAACTATCCCTAATATTCTCCCTAATATCATTTCATTCCGCCCGTCCCACTTCCTATTTCCCTCCCATTCTTATAAAAAGTTTGTTCAATTTGAAAAATTTTAGTGTGAGTTTGTTTTAAAATCAAATTGTCTACAAAAAAGAATATATAGTTGATATGAAATTTAGATCGTTTCAATTTACATACCGTGGAAACGTTTGAAAGACGATACGCCACTATTTACGGCCTTATTTTGGACGACATGAAATTCAAGGCGTAGGATGATTTAATTACAATGAGGGTGGAAGTACTTCTACGGATCTTTATCACGCAAACATGATTTTCACATGGTCCTCAATCTCTGTTTCACTTTAATTCAATTTAATTATAAAAAAAACTGTTTATCTTCAAAATTAATCGAATTTATCTGAATTGGTGTTTTTTAACTAATAAAACAAATGCTTGAATAAATAAAGAATTTTATTTCGTCCAAAATATACATTTTACTTTATTAAATTAAATTTCGTACAAAAAGAAAATATTTTTGTTTACTAATTACATAATCAAATAAGTATAATTGAGGATAAAGTTAGGAATATATCCAAACGTCACAATTCCCTCGCAAAGCTCTCGAGACCAAAATTTTAGTGAGCTATTAATAAAGAATGAATAAATTTGCAGGGTGCCACCTGGTTATGTGTACCAATCGCCGTACCTGGCGGCGGCAGCGCCAGGGGGTTTAATGCCACTTCCGTCGAGCGCCCAACTGAGTCACGCAGCCGCAGTAGCCGCAGCCTCGCAGTTCTATGAGTACCAAAACGCGGCAGCTGCAGCAGCAACGTATCCAGGAACGTCGTACAACTTCGCCGAGGCGTATCCTTACACCAGCGCGGCGGCCGCCGGTATGTGTTATAAAAGTGTCCAATGCAAGAGCGGAACTAACAACGTCGTGCAGTTACAACATCACAACTATCTCAATCACCATCACCAACAACAACAACAGCAACAACAACAAATTCAACAAACTAACGGATGCGCCGCGTTGCTCGCGCAGAAACATCTGGAGAAAGCATTTCTGCCACCCTTTCTACCTTCTGTGCTGCGTGGCAATGGTAGCAATTTTTGAGAAAAACAAATTCAAGAAGAAAAGTTCTCGTATTATAAAGCACGCACTCGATTTTATCTTATTTCTCATTTTAAATATTGTAGAAGCAAGTTTTTGGTTTCAATCGAAGGAGTGAAGTGATTTGAGTAACTTTTTCATTCGTTTTGTTGTTTCAAAATATAAATTTTAATTTGTTTGATGAACAAGATTTTTAAAAAGTGATATAATTATTTTAACGTTTGTATTGAAAACTTATTAATTTATTTTTCATTAGTTTTATAATTTAATAATTGATTATTCAAATTGTGTTTCTTCTTTTTTATTCAAAAAATCTTATTTCCTTTTTCAGCTGTAGACACTGCTATCAAAATTTGTGTGCTTTCGTCGAAATTACTATCGCTTCTTATATCTTTTCTTCACTGAATATACAATTTTTTCAATATTAATGTCTTACTGTATTTATAAATATATTTGTCTATGCAAAAAAGACATTATAAATGTGCTTGCGCTTCTGAAAAAAATGCAATAGTTAAAAAAGTGTTAAAAATATTTTAAATACTATTAAATAAAAACGGAGCATAAAACGAGAAATTTACTTTGAAAACATCTTAAATCTAACTGAAAGCTTTGAAATGGAAATCATAACTTAAATGTTCAATAATTCAATATCTCATAAAAACCAAGTGTCATTTTGTTGTGATAATAATTTGAAGTAATTGCAAAGTGACAGACATAAGGGTGAAGGTGGTAGGCAGAATGAAAAATGCTATATCATGCATGTACATGTGTTTTTTTCGTATTTATAAAATCAACACGTGTAGCAATTGCTATGATGCCTGTGTTGTTGGTGGTAGTGGGTTTATTAACAATCGACTTAAGCTCGCTTTTGTGTCGATTGTGAATGTAATTTTAAAAAAGCAAAGAAAATTTTATTTTCATGTTAAATAATGTTGGAAAATTATTTATGCTATAAAAAGTAATACGTAAATATAAATATTCATCTTTTTGGAAAATTGTCAAAGTTTTAATGTATAAAAAAGATAGTATTGAAAAAAATATTTAATGTACATATGTCGTTATGTATTTAGTGCAGCCGCTTGAATACTTTGTTGTTCACAAAGAAACAGGTGTTAATTATCTTGAACTTTTACAGCCAATGCAGCGGCAGCGGCAGCCAGTTACGTGACACCATACACATATGCAACGTTACCAGGAGCCGCAGCTTTGCCCGCGGCAGCGGCGGCAACAGCAACAGGCGCAGCATTCCCAGGATTGCCATATCAAACCACCCCACAAGAAGCCAGACTTCAGTAGAGGACAACATTTTTAGGAACGAATAGATGCGAGATAGAAATTTTCAATAGAAGAAAAAAAAACAAAAAAAAAAAGAAAAGCAAAAATAACAATAGATATACAAATTCAATGTGCTCACTCAAGTAACGAACGAAAATGAAAAAAAGCGTTCGTGTTCTATATAAAAAGAACATTTTGTCTTCGTGAATCAGGTCGTGAATAAACAATGTGAAATTGTGTTATTTTGATAATTAAATTCTTCTTTACTTGTGCCATATCTATTTTTATCTTTTTGGTTAATATATAATGTTTAAATGATTAATTACTTAAAGCAATCTCGTTTAGAAGAATGGACTTTGAATTCACGTAGAACGAAATGTTTTTTTAACAAAAATTATTATTAACAAGAACGTAAGTTATTGAAATTAAATTATATGATAACTTGACATTTTCTAAAGAATGAAAAAAAAATGTTTGTTAACTTTTTAACGTGACAAAATCGAACGATTTATATTCACCAAAAAAACTCTTTCAAACAAAAGCCTCCAAAGAAAGTAGATATATAAATTATTTATGTTTATATCGCGCGAGAATTGAATTAAAAAGTATTCTCAATACGTTGTTTCAGTCGTATCAGAAATGAATGGGAAAACAGAAAAAATCTTGATTACGACGTTCTGCAGTTATGATTTAGAAATTTGCGATATGAAATTTGATATGCAATTAATTACGTCGCAAATGTTTTAGGAGTAACTACGCTAGATTCAAAATTAAGAATCAGTAAAAAAGCAGCTTAGACATCGATTTGTTGTATTACGTAAAACGTACTTAATTTGAATTTTGTTCGGTCTAAGTCCGAAAATATTGTACTGTTCTGTTTCATAAACAGAATTCATAATTGCATGTCAACATGGCATGTACATTTCTCATCGAGAAGGAATTTCAACGAATTAATTTCATACACGATTTTCAGTATACAACCAAAATTGTGTATCGTAGAAAAAAAATATTAATAAAGCAAATTGCAGTCCATAAAAGAAGATTGTAAATTGTACTATTATTGTGTAACGTAAAGTTAATTTTTATACAACTTCTATTTTGTACGAATTTCAACATGTGTATTGACTGGTTTAATGAACATTTTTTTAATTTTCTATTTTTAATAGTTGATACAATTTTTTCTATGTATTTTTTATGTGGACTGTACATTTGTTACATTTCATACCAAATAATCACGAGGCTTCAGCAAACGTGTCTCATGAATCTCATTATTTATAATTTTAACTAATTCATAATTTAATTAACATCGCAAGATGTTACGATGATTACAAGTCAAATAAATTTATAAGATAGCTACTGTCTCACACTTCATGATTATTCAAAGGAAAATGACAAAATATCTTAACTTTTCTTGTTACATAATTCATTATTGTTATTCTAGTTAAAAAATCACTAACATTGAATTTCAATAATTTTGCATTCATTTCAAATGTAATTATCAAAAATGTTCTCAAATATTTTTAAATCATGGAACCAAATATATTTTTACTCATGAACTTTTATTAATATTTCTTATTAATATTTTATTAATATTAATATATAAATAAATGTTAAGTTACGTAAATTATTATCATTTTTCAAATCAAATATTTTCTGAACTTGAAATTCGTTTTATCGTACATGATTTATATTCTCATGCATATTTCTACACAAATCAATGCAATATTTTTTGTTTACTTTGCAATGAAAGAGAATAAAAGTTCAATACCTTTAATATCATTTGCTATTTAATCAACGCTTGTCAAAGCACAAAGTAGTCTTGTTACGATCATACGACAACGAACTCCAAAGTTTTGTATACTTTGATTATGTTCACAAACGTTTATAAAGCAGAAATGATTAAGTTCGTAAAAAAAGATCTTTTTTTAAAGTAAAATTGTTGAGTGCCTTCGTATGTCTGAAGATTCGTGTTTGACTTCGGTTAGAAACTAGTCAATGTCGAAAAGACTATTAAAACGAGAAAAAGAAGACGAAGAATAATGTTAAACAGAATCTGTAGGAAATATTATGTATGAGTGGATAAAAGCGAGCGAATGACTATGCGAATGTTGTATGAGCGGAGTTTTAACGAAGTAAGAAAAGAATAATAGGAACGAGGCTGTCTAGTCTTAAACTTAGATGCCTTAAAGTCCTTTGCAAGACGTAAATTCGCCTAAGCAAATTGAAATATTTTCTTGTAAAAACGAAATACGATGATGTAAACGATCCCCATAGCCATTGATGTTTATCTCATATAAAAATGTTTTATAGATTATTAGAAAATTATTAATTAATTAAACATTATATAGTTACTACTATTATTATATTATTATTAATATTATTATTTCTATTACTATTATTAATATTATTATAATTATTATTATATTCATACTCTTATTATTAGAATGTTATTATCACTGATAATAATATAAATAAAATTGTCAGCTTCATATCATTGAAGTTGTTAGTTGTAATTATTTTAATTTAAGGATTATGTACTTAAGACAAAAAATATCAAAGAAAAAGATAGCAAAACATTTCCAAATGCTATCATTTATCTTTAATCTGTATCGCCTGTAATATATCTATTGTCTGTTATAAAAAAAACTATATTATTAATTGCGGTCATCCTATGAAATATCCAACGAAAAATTCGAAATATACGAAAATCTTTAGGAAACGCTTTTCGTTTTTCTTTACCTTAATTTTGTAATTTGTGGATGAATTATTTTATATTTTGTTAAGAATAGATCAAAACCAATGTGGACATCGCATCTCCAGAGTATCTCAACTTCTTCGTTTTCAACTGCGCTGCTAAGATGGCAGCACTGACATTTCAATGACACTCTGTTGAATGACACAGACCTTATCATTCGAATTGATTATGAAGGAGTTCATCATAGAGATGTTCAGTAATCCCGCGATTATTCGCATGACAGAACGCTTTTCTATCTTTCTCGATCTATTTCTTTTCTTCGTTACTTTTTCGCGTCGGCTTTCATCGTCTGTCGTACTTTACTTACACGCAAGAAGTTGTACATTATCTTGTTCTACATTAACTTATTTGACTGAAGTGTGTCGGTGTCCTTCGAAAAATAAGACAATTTTGAAGAACGCGCGACGGAAGTCCTTCCGGCTTCCATGCGTAACCACATGACCTGACAGATCGTATAATCAAGGTTTGTTTATATATTTTTTAATAATATAAATTATTATGTTTTTAATAAATTCAATTAATAATAATAATATATAGCAAAGTTCGTAGTTTTGCAAAGTATACTTTTTGAATGATACTTTTTAAATTTTTGAAAGAAAAGGATTTCGTTGAAAGTTTAATGAAATTTTTGTTAACTAAAATAATTTTAGTTGTTATATAAAAGTTGAAACATTTGAAAATAATTAAAATTTCAATAAAATATCACATTCTATATAATTGCGTTGACATAAAAATTAGAGTGATATAAGATTGCGTTATTTAATCTCTAGTACTTATAGTTGATAATTGCAGAATTAGTCTTAAAATTTGCAACATCACGTCTATTATTAATATTTCTTATACAAATTTGCGTTTTCTATTTGAATGTAAAATTTTTGGTAATCAAAAAAACACGTCATTTTCCTTTTCAGTTTGATTAATATTTTGTTGCATTTTTGTATGTCTCATTTATATCTCTAATCATATTATATCTTTCATCAAATTAAACTTGCGCATTGATAGAATTTGAGAAATAAATGTCATTGAATGTTCTATATTCGAGTATAATCAATCGAAGTGACAAAAATGTCTTGCTTTATCTCTAAACCATAAATAAGAAAATCAATGTAAAATTTTCAAATCCGGTTATATACAGTTGCTCCGTCAACTGTGCAGAAACTTACAAGACGAAGTAACGGAACAGAAAAATAATAATAAGCATGAAGAGAAGTCATTACCAGATCGGCTCCGTAGTCTGCGATTAGAAGATGTGGCCTTTCACTAGTAATCAAACAAACGGAAGCTTAAGTTAGAAGTACAACCATCATTTTTTATCCCAATGTACACTGTAATGAATACACGATAATACAATTTCTAATCGTATAAAAAAAGTTGCAAATAAAAATGACTTTTCTGCAAATATTTTTTCTTACAATTTTATTTTCTATTTGCAATTTTCTTTTTTTATTAATATTTTTACTTTTTGTAAAAATATTATTTTTACTTGTTGTAAAATAAGTAAATTTGTTGTTGTTGTGATGAAAAGAGAGTAAAACATTGTTTTATAAAATCACTCTCGTTTTAAGAAATTGTATGAAAAAATGTAATAAAAAAGATATTACAGAAAAGTAAAGCAAATAACAAAGTTAGAGTAAGTTTTCTACGGAGGAGGAAGACTAAATTCTGTCGTTTGAGGTCACGTGAGAGTATGTAATATACGACACATGTAGCTCGCTCGTGCAACATCGTAATTTACCTCTCGTTTATAGTCTTTACCGGATTTAATAGATCACATAGAAGTAGCAGATCCGAGACATTAGATGATATTCGTAACACGTATAGATCTGAATCGTAAGCCGAAAAAAGAGGGATAAACTTAGCATGTAAATGAAAATAAAAAAATGTATTTTATACTTAACAACAGTGTATAATATAATTTATAAAAAGATATGTTCAACTTTGCTTTTGCAAACTGATTTTATACAAATTATATTAAGTTGTTCTTAACTTGACAATATTATATATGATGATGTAACAATGTCTAAGTTAAATAATTGTAGTGTCATTACTTTTTGTTTCTTTCCTCTTATTACGTTGTTTATTGAAAGGTTATGCAAAATAATATCCGGCTACCTGCTGTCTTCACGACGCATCCAACATTTGTTTGGAAATTTGTAATGAATTCATGAACGAGAGAAATCTTTTCATTTCGTCAATCTGTATGTTCAAATATATTCAGACTGTATACTGCGATTTAATAGTAAGTGTGAGATTTATGAAATTCTTTTGATTTGATTACATAGTTTTGAAGGAATATTAAATTTATCTAAATTATTATCATCTCAAATTTATCTAAAAAGTAGTAAGTTTTACGTCAGGTTTCATTATACAATTTTCGAAAAAAAATTCTAATGACTTTTAAAATTTAGCAATATTCAAATTTAATTCATTCCCATTTATGAAAATTGCATAAATATTTAAAGGTTCATATTTTCGCTATTAAGATTTTTAAGTAAGTTAATGTGTCTCACTTATGAGATCAATTAATCTCTCAAAAGTATGTTCTATTTACACTTGAAAAAATGCTATGTTCTGGAGCTTAAGAAAGCATGTTTAAAATCACATTTGATTTCATGATTGCAAAATTGTATCACAAATTCTTTAATTCACCTAATTACATTTTTTCTCTAAATAATTACAATTCATCATCAACAATTTATAAAAAATACCGTATTAAATCTTTTATATGCTCAAAAAACTAATTGGCTAAAACACTGTTTGTTCTTCATTTTATTGTGACTTGTTTTTCTACAATATATTTATAGGATAGTAGATAATCTTTTTCTGTTTCCTGGTGTGTTTAATTTCTTTTGAAATGAAAAGAATAATTATTACATTAACACTACACTCAAACTCATTATTATAATGAGTAGTTATGTCTCTGTTGGTTATTTTAAATTTTAACACAAAAAAGACCAGAACAACTCAATATAAAGTGAGTTCAAAGCGAGTGTATTGAGGGATCGTCTATTAAACTGAAATCCGCAAATGTGTCGATTCTTGATAAGTATATCAGCAAATTTATAAAAAAATTGTACAATGAATTTACTTATACAATGTATACTTATCTCATCCTAGAAACTAACTTTTTGCTCATCATTGTTCATCATTTTACATTATGACAAAGTTGTCATCGTTTAAATGATTCAACATAAACGGCAGATTGCCGTTGTATAAATTTAAATAAACTCAGAGTTAATTGATTAATTTCATATGTGAAGATTATCAGCGTTAATAATTCAAATTGCTATTTTGCAGGACTTTCGGAAGTATGAGCCAATCTTCACAATGCGGTATATGTGGATTTTACCCAAAATGGCTCAAAAATTGTGCAACGACGAGGATTTTTATATGTGTTTACAGTTTTCTCGGCACAATTCAGGCAATGGCGTTCATTTACATAGTCGTAACATTAACAACTTTAGAAAAGAGATTCAAAATACCTAGTCAAACCACCGGTGAGTTTTGTACTTCTCTCTTTTGCATCCCAGTTTATTTACGAAGAAACAAAGTTGTGCAATTTCCATTTTGTTTAATTTATAATTTAACAGTAGATCACTGCGTCGACAATTAATGATCGTATTATACTTCTATGTTTCTATTTTTTTTGCAAATCGAATAAATGAGCACTGAAATTCAACACCTGATAATTATCTATTGCTTCTGACAATCATCCACACAAATAACAAATTTTCATCTTGAACTTATTTATTTTGGTAGTTCATTTTTATTGCATAACATTATAGTCTTCTACAAACACACATTTCCTTATATAAATCGTCAAGGTTATATGATTATATTTGAATCGTGTGCGATTTCTAATGAAAGGGTTTTGAACACTGCATATAATTATTTGTCATTATCTTAGTACTTGTACACAAACATAATTTGTTGCTTATAAATATAGTGATTAAAGAGTATACTGTATAAACGTAGATGTTAAAAACTGTCTGTGAACAACATTAAAATTAAGTTAATGTAAAAAAAAATTGTTTTAGGTTTTTTAAATTTTTGTATAATAGGGATTAATGTTATTAATATGAAAATGAAACATTGGAATTTAGATCAGAAACTATGAACTTTATGAATTATGTGATTTTTGTTGACTCATTAATTTATAGATTAAATGTCAATGTGAGACAATGAAAAAGGGTCGTCATGCAAAAGATTAAATACTGAATAACATGTTTTGCTAAATGTATTACTATAATATTTTAATGATGTAAAATATCATAAACTATTTTAGAAATATGGAATCGTTATATTTCTATATTATTTTTTATCTCTTTTATCACTCATTCACGTACTTATCGATCTATTAATCACATTTGTCCGTGATGTATATACAATATAGATTCATGTCGTATGTTATTAGATATAAATACACTTTATAATCCAACAATTTATTTATGTTTTCTAATTATGTCTAATTTTGTTTCAAAATGAAAATTATGTTTGGAATCTATTTTAAGTTACGGAAAGTTTTATTTAAATTTTGTTAAAAATGTATACAAGTAATTAATTGGTTAAGTAATTGATATTTAAAGATAATATTTTTTCTATATTTTGACTAATCTTTCAAACTGTAAATAAATATTAAAGCAATTGCGGAAAATCAAAAACAAATCTGGAAAATCGCACAATAAAATATTAATAATCTTGTATTTATGCGATTAAATAATCTCTCAACGAAATATG